>JADDOH010024901.1:0-167703 GCA_016648135.1 Agrypnia vestita | reverse complement strand
GTGCCGATAAATCGGCGTTTATTAGCTCAATAACTTTTATAACAGCTTGCATCAAAACATAATTAATGTTTAGAATATTTACAGAGTTTATGAATAAGATAGCAACAAATACAATATACAATTTTTTGTATGCAGGCCTTTATCGTTACCTACCTCGCTAGGTACATAAAAATACCTATTCTGAGGTAAGTAGCCATTCCATTCATTGAGACTCCATTTAAATATTTAATTTCATGGTTACGTAATTAGAAGAATAAAAGAAAAATAAAGTAAAGTAATTTAGAGTAAAAAGTATATAAAGTAAATAAGAAATAAGAAATAAAGTAAATAAGAATAAAAATATAAGTAAAGTAAAGTAAAAAGTATATACATATATGAACAAACAAAAGTGTAAATAAGTAAATTAAAGTAAATTAATTCCAAGGTTGATAATATAAGAACAAAGTATAGAGTAAATGTTCAGTAAATACAGTATTGTTCATTTGAGCATCTCTTCCAGCTGATTTCTCCCAATATTGAATAGCCATTCAGTCAGCAATACACGGGATTTTAGATGTTTTGTAATTGTTGTCTCTTTTGGTAATTTGTTATTCAAGTAAAAGTTGTATGTAATTTATATGATTATTTTAAAATATTTATTCAAAGTTTTCATACAACATGTATGGCGACACATTACCGCCATCTATGAAAATAAATAAATAAAATAAAATTGACCAAACACATTTCTGAACAAAATGCGTATGTAGATTAGTGCGGCAAAATTCAATTATAAATAAATGCACATACATTTTTTTTTACTTGTATTTACTAATTAATAAATATATAGATATATATACCTATTAGCTTTTTATAAGTTTGACGTTAATTTCTATTGGTGCTCAATTGACATTTTTAATTGTGAGATGTCAAATGTTACACATCATATGCGACTACTGTAAGGCTCGTTCGTTTTTTTTTTATATTTCTGACTTATTTTTTGCAAATATCTAAACTATCATTACAAACAATTCATTATTTTCAATAGTCAACTAGACGAAAAAAAAATGATAAAAAATCTTGCAAAAATTGAAAATAGGATTTTTTTACAAGGGTTTTATCATTTTATTTCGACTATTCGTGGTATCATAGCGTGTACCAGGAAATTTCAGTTTGGTACTCTGTGTCTATGGTACTAATATCATTTTTAATTTGGAGAAATCAAGTTTTTAATCACAAGTCTACTAATTTCATCACCCAAAGTGTCCAAACATCAAATTAAAGGTAATAGTTCCAGTTAAATATATATATTTTTTAATTATATAAATTAAATTAATTTAATTAATTAATTAATTAATTATAATTATAATTAATAATTATTTAATTAATTAATTAATTAATTATAATTATAAATTATAATTATTTCATTAACAAACATAGGAAATGTGACAGTAGGATGTCCTTATAAATTGATTCTCCTCTTCTCTTACTAACAACAAATCACGTAATTTTACGTAATTAGAATGTCGCCAGATAAGGCCCGGTTGTTTCAAATTGAATTAAAATAAAAGTTCGTTCAAAGCGGTGTTTCTTATCCGTATTGAAAGAATCGCCCCTTTACCACAGAAAAAGTATCCGAGATATATTAGAGAGGATAGAGCGCCACACTCTTCGGGCCTGACATACAATTCTCGCCTCGTCCACATTCATACGTCTTCGCATACAAGCTCGCCGGTTTTTGAGACTTCTAACGGGACCATCTTCCAGTATCTGGTTAATCTGGTCATGTCATGTCTTCCGCGGTCGCCCTCTCTTTTTGGCGCCATCAAGCTATATATATCTTTAGCATTATATATCTTTCTTACTATTCTTTCCTCATTCATTCGCTCAACATTCCCAAACTATCTGAGCGACCCTTTTTTACTCAATTAATTATGCTAAGATCAGCATACTTCCTTTATTCCTAATATCTTTATTCTTTACTCTATCATAGATAGATTTGCCACACATACCTACGTCTAAGGGATCTCACCCACTGCATTCAGTCTACTTTCGTTCCTCTTCTGCCAGCTCCAGGCTTCACTTCCATACATCAGTGTTGGTACCAGAATTCCATTATGTACCGCTAGTTTTGCCTCGGTTGACATATTTCTATTAGAAATTATTGCGTTCAAAGCACCCTAATCCCCGCAGTCACTCTCCTCTCTATATCTTTCTCAACATTCCCTCTTCTATCGAACATACTTCTCAAGTACACAAAGTCATCTACTTGTTCCAAAAATTCATTACCTACTAATATTTCACATGTTATCTTACTTTCCTCTTTCTCGAATCCTACCTTCGCCTTTGACTTGTTTACGTTCATAATAAGATCGATTTCCTTGCATACATCATACATCCTGCTTACTAGACTCTGTAAGTCCAGTTCGCTATTTGCTATTAATACTGCATCATCCGCGTATAGTAAACAGCATACGATTAAATCACTCATTTTCTCTCCTACATTCGTACATTCCAGTTCTTTCACACAATTATCCATATACAAGATGAACAGCCATGGATTAACGATATTCTAGGTTTCGCCTATTCAGACTTAAAATTTATTTGAGCTTTTACAAGGAATAATTAAAAACATTATTTCAGTTACCCAATAGTTTCATAAATTTACAAGGGTTCATGTAAATATATTATTTATGTAAAATATGTTCTGTCCTTTTAACAGAGAAGTTAAAACAGTGAATGGTATAGGTCTTTTCATATAAGCTTGCAATTGAGTTAGTGTGGGTACAGTGCGTAATGCGTGCATTGTTTCGTTAAAAACAACACAACGAAACAATGCGCTTATTACGCATTGAACTCACACTAAGATTAGGCGCGCACTACGAATTTTTCGCCTCGCGGCGAAATAACGCTGCGGCATAATGTCGCACCGCAGTGTTGTAACAAAGGGTTTTGAATCGTATTGCGCGCACTTAGGGCCGGTTGTTACAAGTTGGATTAAACTAAGCGTTCGTTTAAAGCATAGATTTTTGCGTTCTCCACCAATTAGACGATCCAGTTTTAAATGAACGCTTACTTTAATCAAACTTGAAACAGCCGGCTCTTAGCGGCAAAATAACGCAGCGGCAAAAAATCTGTAACATGTTACAACTCACTGCGACATGTTATAACTTACTGCGACATTATGCCGCAGCGTTTATTCGCCGTGCGGCAGAAAAGTTCGTAGTGCGCGCCTAGCCTAACTCAATTGCAAGCTTATGTGAAAACCCTTATGAAAAACTTATGTATACACCCACCGCTTACCCAGGACCGTTCTAAGAGCAAAAGCTTCCATTTCGATCCTACTCAATCATCAAAAGTTAAAACAACAGTAACAAATGAGATAGACTTGGTACGGTTGTAACGGAAACTCAATGAAGGAAAGGATTCTCTAGCGCGTATGAACTTGCTCGCCAGCCGATGCGGTGCTGTTCATATGCTTAATATATTGATATAATAAACTGTAGATACGTTACAAACGTGAAATCTTGGCAGCTCAAAATTAAGGTGATTGTCTTCTTTGCATTCGTTATCGAACGGACGCTACTCCGAAAAAAGAAAGTTCCAGGGAAAAGGGAATACAGTATCGTCAAGTATCTATTGTAAGAATGAATATATTATTTTAGTCACCGTGACTTCAAATTACCTACCTGATTTTTCTGTCTACACGCGGGGCGTTTGTGAAATAAGTGTCCCATGATTTTTTGTCTCTTTCAATGCAATATTTGCTATACAGCTAGTATAACGTGTCTATATTAAATTCATCAATGCTCAATATGATGCTTGAGGAATTTTCGGGTTTTTAAAACGGAAAGTAAGATTTTAACCGTGTACAATTTTTCAATTTCTTCTTTTACTGTGCATATTTCCAATGCATGCATTACCTAACATTAGTTGGAAATTAGAGAATGAACGTGTATTTATTTTGTTCTGCTCATTTTACCATTTTTTTAAATAAAAATATAATAATTTCGAAAAACAGTGGTTGAGCACATTTGTAACACTTTTTCTGTGGTTAGTTATAACGTTACGTTACGACTCCTTAGGAATATCAGAAGAAGCTATTTCTAAATGCGTCACAAAATAAAACTTCTTAAATTTTATTCCTTTGTGGCTCTACTGCCATGTTCACTGAAATGTGACTCGCCACGTCAGCTAGGATAACTCCAAAATAACAAAAATTAACTCCACATCAAAATAACTCAAAAGAAGGTTGATTCTTAATTATATATATGTAAAAGATTTTGTAAAATGAAATTTGATAGGAAAATCAGATGAAACAAATTCGGTAGGGCCAAGAAGAAAATAAACTTGAGCTTTATGGTCTTACCATCGAATGTTACTAGATGAAGGAATATATGATTACTGATTCCAGTCACCACGGCTGAAAGTTGAAAGCCTAGAAGAAAAGACCATAGACATTAGACATAAAAATAGAAATATGTATAAAGGGCCCAGGGAGTATGCAGCCCAGTACACATTGACCAAGGTTGGCCCATTGCCGACCAACGTCAATGTGTACAGGGGGCATTGGCGCGGGTTGGCGGATATTGGCCGAAATTGGCGCACATTGGTGAGGTTGTCGGTTTTTCGAGCACACATCAAAGAAATCCCATATTATTTTGTTCTTCACTGTCCGCTGACGGGGTCATATTTTTACTCCCTTTCTTTTAACTCGTAGCGTCTGGTTGCTTGTCTGACGAAAAAACTTTGGATCGATTTTTAACGCCTTTTCCGTGATTGAATCGAACTGCAACTTTTCAGGCACACTTAAGGCGACAATAAAAATGATCTTACAATTTTTTGTTAAAAAAATAAATAATTATAGTATAATTTTGGATTTTTCGAAATTGTAATGTTTTTTTTTTAAATTAGAATCATTCTATATTAGTCATTATCCCGACGCGTGTATAGTAACGAAACCTGATTTAAAGCGAAAGGGGGTGTTGTAAAAACTTGTTTTTATGGGTTACTTTTTATTTACTATCGAATTTCGTTCTGCGGTCGCCGAAATATCGCTTTCGTGGAGCAATGAAGAGACATTTAAGTTTATTTAATTATTATTATTTTTATGTATTTGGACAAACATTAATTATGTATACAATTAATTAGTTTTATTGTTGTTCGTAGAATTTAGTTCGATATCTTTAATTTAGTTACAACTAAAATTACCACTAATTTTTTAGTTTATTTCGTCAACCGATTTTAAATTAACTAATACGAGTTATTTTTTTATTTATATAAAGTATATCCGGCTTTTAAGCCTTTGTTTAAAATTTGTAAAAAAAGGATAAACAGTAGACAAATTTTAAACATATTTAAAAACATAAACAATAACTATATAAAGATAAACATATAAATGGAGAATTAAAAGAGAAAATAAAACAACTAAATGAAATTTAAATTAGAAATAGTAGCACAATTGAAGATCTAAAATTAAATGTTTTGAATTTGCTAAGACGTATTTGCCGCAACTTAACGGGGCAACATAACTCTGCTTCACAAGTTGAACTTTTTTTGCTTTAATCGATAGATTATGAGAGAATATGCTAGTAAAATTATAGAGCGAAATTCTAAATATTTTCTAGTTATAGCTTGGACAAATTAATTGCCGCGGCCGTGATTACGTCCATCTCAAGTGCTTCGCCATGAAGCAATTAGCCATGCGCCAGTGTATGAACGCCCGTTGGGCGTTGGGCGACATTGACTCACCTTGGCCGTGCTTGTTTCAGTGTGTACTGGGGCTTTAAGATTGAAGGGGAGAGCCGGGAGAATAGAGATGGGAAATTTCGTTCAGTTGACTGAAGTGTTCGTTCATCGAGTCGTTCATGAAAATGAACTGTTCATTCCTAATCGTTAATTTGTTCACAAACGCGTAAGAGTAGACAACGAGGGGGGGGTGGGGGTGAACGTGAACGTTGGTAAGTACTTTATATGTGGTAAATATACAAACACGCGTCTGTTTTGCTTTATCTATTCTCGCAGTTGTAAATAACAACTAAATGACAAATGCCATTTATATTGCGTCGATTGCGTATAATTAAGTCTGTTTCTGCAAAAAATTTAACAATTTTATATTTCGCATAGACTCAATGTTATCTCACATTATTTGAAAAATTAACGACTCCATACAGTCACTTCAATTCACTTGCCTTCGCTGCTGGCTATACGGAACTTTGAGTTGTTAATTTTTTAAATGTTATGAGATAGCATTGCCCGAAGAGACTCCGATTACAGATTTTCATTTTTATCTCCCAGCTTGAAAATGAAATCCAAAAATAAAAATTTACAAATTTGTTGAACGCAGTCTCATGCGGGTTCTGATTGATAAGAGATCCCTATATTTAGTTTTCTCAATATAATTTTTTACGTCGCAAAAGTACAACTAAACTGTTCCGCCATAACCATTTTTCATTATTCACCTGGTGTTTCTACAGTACTGAATTTAAACAATCTTAAATTCAAACTACAAGTATTGAATTTAAGAAAACAATTTTTATATACAATGTGCGGGTCATAAATGCGGAAATACCTTCATTATTTTTTATTCATTTTTGTTTAGATAAGTACCAAAAATATGCAAATTAATTGGTAAACGGTTCAAAAATCAAACAATTCACTTGAGTTTCGTTGCTGGTTGAGTGGATCTTTTTATCAATTTTTCAAATGTTGTGAGTTATTATTATTCTTATTATTCTACCCGGGGATATTCTCATTACTTATTTTCATTTTTATCTTCCAACTCGAAAATGTCGTCTAAGTGAATCGTTAGATTAAACTTTTTATTTATTTTCAAATTTCATCAATGTAGTCATATGGGGTTTCTAATTCTTCAGATATCAATTTACAAAGTTCTTATGATATATTTTTTTTAGGTCGGAAAACTCAACAAAACTAATTACCGGTTAAACTTTTTACAATTAAATAGGGATTTTGGTACTTCTAGTGTTTATAGAATACTATTTGGTCATTTATATAGATAATACGCTCGTCTTTTTAACGGAGATTCCTTTATTTTATCGTCGATTTTTATATATAAATATTCAAATAAATCGGTGAATAGTTAGCTATTTTATAATTTAGTTGGGATTATTGCAGACTGTACGAAAAACAAAACATCAATAATATTATAACAGATAAATCATGTGTTCACGTTGCCAGTTGCCATTATGAAGAAATTCACATGGTTATTATTTTTTTTAATTTATGGCAATTGAACTACTGAACGGTAGTTCATTAAAATGAACTTTACAATTCAGTCGTTCAGTAAAGTGAACTGTTCAAAAAGAACGGTTCGTTCATGAATGACCCATCTCTACGGGAGAGCAATAATAAAAGCAAGCGATAGATAAGAGCATAGATAAGAGCGATAGTATATACATCACACGCACTTTGCAACACTTTGCAATTTGCAACGCGGCTAATGTCATATGTAAACTATTTAAACTAAATAGTCAGCGTGCGCGTGGTGTAGTGAGCGCTGAACAAAGGTGGTGTTTAGACGATTAGCAAACGTACACACAATTTACAGTTGCAGTTAGTAATGCATTCGTTCTCACCGTACTCACTAGTATATTGAACGTTGAGCGTGAAGCGTGAATTTATTTCAAATAAGTGTATTGATTTGGAAAAATCTTAATTTGGGAATATCCCACTTTAATCTTAGCTTATATTTTTTATACAATAGTACCGTTGTTAATACATTATTCCATGTTAATCTGCAGGTGATTATATCTACATTGATTGATGTCTCGAGTGTATCTTGCGGACCTAGTGTCGCGATCCAGAAAGTGTATGACAGAAACATCGGGATTGAACAAACCAATTGCCCATCAAATCAAAAGTGTAAATATTTTATATTATTTATGATACATAATACGCGGTACTCCGCGAAGCACAAGTGAAATTTATGCCTACAGCTGTTATCTTTCATTCATGATGGCAAGTTTTTATTTGTGTATTTTTTTGATACTGGCTTTTGGTGTGTCCGTTGTCCTCAACGGGACAATCGATGTGAAGGAAAAGGCTGATTCTGAAATACAAGGTTTATATCAAAGTGGTGATAAGGTACTTATTCTTTCAAAAGATAATTTTGATGCCAAGATCTGTAACAGGCCCACTGCGAACGTAGTGGAATTTTACAACAGCTGGTGTGGGCACTGCAGGAGGTTTGCCCCTGTATGGAAAGAACTAGCTGCTGATGTTTATCAATGGAATTACATTGTAGCTATAGCAGCCATCGACTGCGCAGATGATAAAAATAATGGAGTTTGTAGGAATTACGAGATCCTCGAATATCCTACATTGAAATTTTTCCATCAAAATTATAAATCGGACCCCCAACAGGTCGGAGAACTTTTGAAGAAAGGGGAAACGGCTCAAGATTTGCGGATAAACATTGTTCAGAAACTGAGGCAAGAACAGATTGAAGGTAGAGGAAGTGGGTGGCCTCTTCTCAATTCACAAAAATACGACACTGTTGATCAGGTTTGGACCGATTTGCCTTCCGAGGTCAAAGTGGTTTTCCTCATATTTGAATCTGATAATTCTACAATGGGTGTTGATGTTATCCTTGATTTAAATATTGTTTTTGGAATTGGAATACGGAAAGTGTTGAATTCTTCAAGTCTGGTTAAAACCTTTGGTATTGTGAGCTTCCCTGCCCTGGTCGTCGTCAATAAAGATTTATCATCCACGGTGCTCACCCCCAAAGCCCCTACAAGGCATGGTTTTAGAAATGCCATCATTCAATACATGCAGACTAATAAATTCAAAGGCATTGAATTAAATGATTTTGATGACGATCCATATAATCCAATAAGTGGTAATAACATTATTTTAGGAAATGTATCCAAGAAAGGTCTTCAAAGTGGCGACATTGTCTTTCAGGCTGACTTAGAAACTGCGTTGCGATATACTCTATCACATGAGATACCCAAAATGAAACGTATATCCGGAAACACATTAAAAGCATTGCAAGAATATTTGCGTGTATTGGAGAAATATTTTCCATTTTCAGCTAATGGTAAGGTGTACATCAGTGAATTAAAAGATGCAGTTTTAAATGAAAATGTAGAATGGACGGGGGAACTATTTACGAAAACTCTTAATGATTTAGAATCTGTATATTCTCCAATTTACTCTACGCTGCCCAAGTATGTGGGTTGCAAAGGTAGTACCCCCCAGTTTCGGGGCTTTCCTTGCGCTTTATGGACAATGTTTCACGTCCTGACTGTAAGCGCCGCTGATAAGAGGACGTCGGATGCTTCCGAAGTTTTGAAAGCAATTCACGGATATGTAAAATATTTTTTTGGATGCACAGAATGCTCCAAAAACTTCCAAGCTATGGCTGCAGAACGATTTAAAACTGTTGCTGAGGCCGATGGGGCCATAATCTGGCTGTGGACAGCGCACAATGAAGTTAATCACCGTTTAGCTGGAGATCCCACTGAAGACCCGTACCATCCGAAGAAGCAGTTTCCTGTTGCAGAACATTGTTCAACATGTCGCGATGAAATGGGTGCTTGGGATTTCAAGGAAGTCTTGCTCTATTTAAAGCGTGTTTATGGCGTACAGTATATTAATCTTACAGGCGCCATTCCTCACCCAGAGGCATTTAAAATGACCTCTTTTGATTCTGTTCTTTTCATATTGCTGTATGTATATTTTGCTATAATGCTAGTATTTATTTTGCGATTGTTTCTCACCAAAAAAATATATAGAAAGAAGGTGTATATTCATGATACCTTAGGCAAAGTGTAAATAGGTTAATTAATAAATAGGTAAAAGTGAATCGCCTAATATTAACATTACTTAACCTTATTACACTTTTCTTTTACATTGTTACGCCTTTCCAGTTTGATAAATGTATATATTTTGGATAGAAACATCTTTTTGTTTTCATATGAACAAGCCTTTCCATTAATTTGAATACCAACTAACAATTTGTTTTCTACATATTATACGAGGGCTGTACGATAAGTACCTGTGTTAGGAAAGGAAATGCATTTTTAAATGTCTTATTTTCCACTTCATATAAACTTAATCCATTCATTGATATTCTAGCTTTTTTAAGCTACCCAAAAATATGAACTCAGCAAAATCTTGTCTAAAGAGTGTTCCAAAGTTCTTGGAATTCTGTCTTGCGATTTCATTTTTGGTCCACTGTGATCAAACACAGCACCCATCTCGCCGATAGCTTAATCATGCTCCATTTTTTTAAGGATATTTTGTATGTGTTTAACTGTCATGTTTACAATGTCAGCAATCTCTCTAATCTTTACCTGGCAGTCAGCAATCTCTCTAATCTTTACCTGGCAGTTTGCTAACACAACGTCGTGGATTTTGATGACCTCTGTTGTAACCTCAGTGAGAGGGCTCTTCACTCTTCATAAAAAAAATACATTCTGCCATGCTTCAATTCAATAAATCAATATCTCATGTTATTCATCGAAGGCTCATGGTGGCATAATCCAAGATCATGGTCCCATTGTGTATACAATGAAAATGAGTATTTCACTATATAATTGAATGTCCCGATTACAAAACGAAAGATAATTAACGCTTAAATAATAAGTATTAAATAAGATATTAAACACTTTGAAGTTTCGCAAATTTTACCATACATTTTTGAATGTTAGTCATTATTTTAAGTACCATGGAAAAGGGTATGCAAAGAAAAAGCTTCATATTTCTTTCGTTTATAAAATACAAATTTGTCATGTAAACTTATACATTGTCTATGATTTAGGTAGGTACACATTTTTCCTCAAAAAATATACGGTACATTTTTCGAAACTTTAAAATGTAATATCTTATTTAATACTTATTATTTAAACATACATTATCTTTCATTCTGTTATTAACACATTCAATAATATAGTGCAATACTCATTTTTATTATATATGCGATAGGACCATGAACTTGGATTTAGCCGCTCATGGTCCTTGTAAACGGCATGCAATATTGATTTCCCGGCACTTCTTTCTATTAAAAAAAATATATCATTGACGGCTATTGGTCTTTTTAAATGCTTACAAACAAACTTGTCCACTTTCAAGAGAAATCAAAATAAAACTACTTGATATATCTGTTTGGTTTAGCATCAGTTGCCCCATCAGTCTTTACACACGGGTACTTATTAAATAACCCTCATGTAATATTACTATGTGATACATTTGTGAATTCAGTTCACTCTAAAACTGCATAGATTTTTAACTTATGTGTATATCAAATGCAGTTTTTTTGTAATATGCATTTAATTTTTTAATTTATTTTATTTTTTATTGTTATTTTAACTAATTTTAAATAATATTATTTTTAAAGTCTATTTTTACAATACATATGTAGGTATATTATATTTATGAATAGAATTTAATCAGCATATTTATACATAATTCTGTAAAGCCCATGTTGTTTATTTTTAATTTAACAATATAGTGCAGCTGATATATTAAATTAATTATTTGTGTAAAATATAGCGATATAAAAAGGCATATTGTGAGGAAAAAAAGTATTTTTGTTTATTACAATTAAGATGAGATTCTTCGTAATTGTAATCTGCATATATTTTAATCATTGCTATTAATTTTATGTATACATATATCATATACAGAGATTGCGACATTAATGTAACATATCAATATGTAAACAAATAAATATTTTTTTACTTTGTAGGTTATCGTAAAGTTATATTCAGGAGTTATTTCAATTAGACTAATTACCTGGCAGCTAGATAATTATTACATTTTGAATGTATCATATAATTTGCAATTTTTAAAATTGTTATTTGCTTATTCTGTATATACATGTAAAATAAAATATTTAAAAATAAATAAAAGATTATAGGAAATTTTACAGACTGAACTAGCCACAGAGCCAGAACATATTGGCTGGCCAGCACTAGTTTTGGGCAACCCAACAGCTGAGCTGTAATATTTATTTATTATTTTTAATCAAATTGAATTATATCTTAATTAAAAATATGTCTTCCAGTACTAAATTGACATTCTTCTCTTGTTCTAAATTACTAAATTTAGTAGAGTATATATTTGGTCACAGTTGCCTTACACATCATTAAAATAAAATTTTACATGAGAGGCCATTATTAACAATGTTATCATTAGAAGGATAACTCAATAAATTTTTTTTAAGTAAGTGGGTATTCACAGTAATTTGTCAAGAACAAAAATCAAGGAAAGATTTATCTATTCTCTGACTTTTTACTTTCTCTTTTTTGTTTTTTTCAATTGCTAATGACATGTACATACTATTAGAGAAATAACTGCAAACGTTGGATTTTGTCCATTTACATTAATTATAAATAAATATATAAAACCTATTAAGAACTAAAAAAACTAAAAATATATAAAAATTACCAATATTTGGAATTATTGGATAATTAAAGACTGCTTGGGAGAATTTTCAGTTTTAAATAGGAAAATATAACATTTTGACTTTAAGGCCGGCGCTACACTAGGCCACTCTTCCGTTGCGTTAAATTGGCAAAGCAAACGGATCAATTGGCCATCTGCGCTGTGTGTTTATGAAGATGATGGAAAAAAATGTGACCAATTTGAACATGGGTAATTCAATCATTGGGTCCATATGACCATCACGGTTAAGAAGTAAGCCAATGTCACTGAATATTAAAATTGTGAAAATAACACATTCATTTTTTGAGTTACATCTATCACTTTTTTTGTCATCAAAGCATATTTTTTCTATTCCAAAAGCGAAAATATTGGACACTTGTAGTTAGTACATTGAAGCATGAGATTGTATGTAGACATATTTTGTAAAAAAACAATTAAATATTTATCTGGTAGAATATTGTGATAAGAATATTATTTATAGTTTCACATAAATTCCAGTTAAGTGTAGCCTCAACAATCGATATACCATATCTCATGTAAAAATTAAAATCACGTTAACCCACATTTCTATATATCAACAATTATTTTTAAACTGCATACGTCTAAAGTACCTAAATCACTTATTGAGTTGTACATCTAATGTAACAATAAAATATCTTAGCTGTTCTATCTTAAGGGTATAAATTCTTTAATTTTCTTAAAATATGAAAACCTCCAATACTTTTGGTATTATTTAAGTTCATCTATCCTGCAGCTAATACATTCGATCTTGTTTGTATTTTAATAATTCTTTTATAAATTTTGACAAAAATAATTATCCTGGTTGCAATTAGTAATCGACTAGTTATTTCCTAAATATTTAATATTGTCTATCTATCTATCTAATATACAGCTGTATCCCCACAATATGTATTTTCCCTCTCATGAACAATGCCGTTAGGGAAGTTTATTAATTTGTTTCCCGCTAAAGCTTAATGTGTGTTATAATAATGCCAGCTAAATCCACAAAAATTTTAGCATTACAAATACGTATTGAAATAAAAATGTCAATTGGTAAATCATTGCTGTCAACAGAGATTAATCTTAAGACTTTACAGTTACTCATCATATTTCTAAAATTACAAAATCTACATTTATTTCCACTTGACTTCAAAGTGTTGACTTGACAACCGCTAAGGTTATCACATTCAATATCTTTACTAAAGGGATTCCAAACAGTATTCTTCTTCGGAGTATACAAGTGTTTTGTGATGGAATTCATGGTTAAATTACAATTCAATCTTTTCTTCTTCTTATACTCTTGATATTGAATGTACTACATAATAAGCAGGGCTTTCTTTTTAAAAAAGAGGTGATCCACTTCTTTCTAAACCCCAGCTGCCCTTTTCGATTAAATTTTTGATAGAGTATTGTTTTTGAATAAATCATGTATATATACTATTTTAAACGAGAGTAAATTTTTAGTTTTGTTTTAGCGCAATAGCTGGTTATGCTAAAGGACTCTGTGTAACATTATTATATAATAAATGATATTAATGGTGCATGTACATGGATAAGACTACACTCAAGACTCGCGTAAAAGATAATTCAGAATTGAGCGTGGATCGAGCTGCCGATCACAGCTGTGATGTGTTATATTTTCTTTGTCAAATAATGTTAAATATCTGCGATGAGGGAGCAAAATCTTACCCATGTTCATACAATAAAACTACTACACGTCAGGACAGCGAAAAAATGCAAACCAATAACCAACTGAAAAAGTTATCATTGCAAAAGTGTACATTAACTTCTATCATTGGAAGTATAAAATTTCTTAGCGCAAACTTCAATCATCAGTTACAAGCTACCAGCGATCTACAATCATGTTTAAAACATTCTTAGCTCCATATGTTTTGTATACTGTGTACAATAAGCATTTGCGTCACATAATGCGACATCTAATTTTTTTTTCGAAATTTCTTTTTTAACCCGAAAATAATTATATACTTAATGTGAATATAGTTTGCGTAAAATAGGAAAGGTTTATACAAGCCCCAAAAATGGGTTAAAGACAATGCATAGCCCTTGGTCAGGATAGCATTGTCTTCAACCCATCCGTTTTATCATTTAATTTTTAAATATGTGATTCTTTTAAATGCACAAACAACACAATTATTGTTATTACTGCTTTTCTTTTACAGAAAATATAGGAAACTCTTAAAAGTATCAGTATTAATAAAATAACAACCAAAGTGGCGAGAAGGCCACCATGATTAGCCACGGGTTAAACATTTTTGTAATTCTTTATTTCATTTTAAGCAACTATTGCAATTTTAGATAACATAGATGGTTATTTTCAGTGGTCTGTTTGATTTTAATTCATATAATAAGAATTGATTCATTACAAATTGTGTATTGTGTCTATATAAATCTTATTAGTCCATTAACAAATTTTTTGATATTACACAATTTTAGTGCAGATAAATATAAAAAACTGTTTAGTGCACCTGGTTTATTTAATAAATAAAGTTAATGATTAAAAGTATATGCATATGTATAGGAAAATTATATGCATTTATTAAAAGCAAGCATTAAAAGCATCATAGTTCCTATAAAAAAAATATGCGCACTGCTATTTATTAAGGATTCTAGAAATATGTATATAACCCCGTGTTCAACATTTGTGGTGTATCTCTGATGCACAATCTCAGGAAGAGATTAAAAAGGTCACTTAAGGTCAAAAAGCTGTATGTATCATCAAATTTGTTAATTTAAGTTTTTAGATATATTAGTGTCCTGAATTTATATGTAAAAAAACAGCATTTGATACTATTTTCTTAAAACTATGTGTATCCTTTTCGGGCCCCCCTTATCATTATGATACTCAAAGTTTATGTGAAAAATACATTCACTGGTTATGTTGTCTAACACAATCGATATCTGGTCAGTTAAGAAACAGTTTTACCGACGGCGCACTTTTTAACCTTGATATATTTTAACTGAGCTATTGACAAGTGAACGGGTATATGAGTATTTTATGATACCATGGGCCCGAAGAGGATGAAAAAGTGCGATGGGTCTTTACTGAATTTTACTTGTTGTTTACATACGGTGTCACATAATTAGTTCTAGTTAAAGATCATTAAAACTATATAATATGTGGACATTACTTGTTTGCGTAATTCTATTTTTTTAAAACAAAAATTAATATTTTTCCAGTGCGTGTTCAGAATATGAGATAGGAACAAAGAGTTTTTTTGTTGATTTATAAAATTGGTTATGCGAATTTAAAAATAGAATAAAATACATGTTAAATGGACAGTCACAAATTGTAGACCGTGTTTAAAACTTGGTAATTGAAGCAAAATGTCATACATGCATACCATACACTGGCTCACATATTATTATAATCAATGAAAATCACATTTAATATTTATAATAAGAATTTTCAAGTAAAAGATTGAAACTAATACCTATTTACCTTATGAAACAAAGAAATTATAGTATCAAAAATGATTAATATATAATTTTATTCTAAATTATTTTTAATAAAACACTTGAAATTTTTTAGCGATATGTAAAAAATACTGTTTGGACATACTATGACTATTTAATAGCAGTATACTGAATATACACAAGTACCGTATCAGGGATACTTTGCTCCAAATTGTGATTATTTGTTTAGATTTAAAAACGAGTTTCGAAGTGTTGCCTCCTTTTTGCCTTAGTTTTTATTTCAATACAGAAAACATTAAAAATTTCAATGTCAACATCTTTATCTGTTGAGCACTTTATACATGATAATTCGCAACATTTAATTTTGCTTGCTTTTTTGGTCCTGATTAATTCTAATTTTGAATTCTGGGTCTAAGGGTGTAAATTTAAAAAAATATTCTGGGTCAACAACTTATTAATATATGTATTTAGTTTGTAGTATGATGAACAAATTTATTTTCACTAATTTAATTAATGTTATTTTTAAATAATGCTTATATGAACAAATTTGTGTTATTTTTCTTGTAAAGCTCTAGATCTAGGAAAAATCTAGAAATAGAACTTTTTTCTACTTATACTACTAGATCTAATAATGTGACACCTTTTCCATGTAGTAGTCAGTAAACCAGTATGAATTTGCTAACAAATGAAAAGAAGTGGATAATCAAATCAAAAACATTATTTGCTTTTATTAATTTATAAATTTAAACCACAGAGGGTTATATATTACAATTTAAAATTTTTGTCAGCTCTGGTTCACTGATTACAATTGCAATATGTGACCAACAAACCTTTTGCGATAGTTCTCTCCTTATTGAAACTGAATTACATGTTGCTTTTTTGCCCTCAAAATTATGTTTCCAACCTCCCCTATGCTGTATTAAAATAGCGAAATTATATTTCAGAACCACACTATATTTGATAAATAAATATACAATCTTCTACCAAGATCAAATAAAATAATGACATTTTTTTCATCCAAGGTTCCTAGTATTTTAGATAAAACAAAAGCATTAATTTTTCTTATTATAGCGCAATTTTAAAGTTTAATGCTATTATTTCTGTTTAATTTAAAAAAAATCCAGAATGAATTTCATGTTTCCTATAAATTCTAACATAACATCCCTTCTGCGAGAATTGCACTGGCTTCATTTTCCTGAGAGAGTAGAGTTCAAACTGTGTTTGTTGATGTACGAGGCAACTCGTAACATGGCGCCTCTGTATCTTCAGGAGCTCTGTATTCCAGACAACATAAATCGAAGACATTAAACTCTCAGGTCAGCGTCTACTTCAGCGGTAGGAAGGGTTGTGGAACTGGCAAGTCAGTGCCAGAAAGCTAGATTCAGCGAACGGGCATTTGCGGTGGCGGGCCCCAAAGCATGGAACTCTGCCCTCCCTGATAAGAAACACGGGTTCAGAGACTATTTAAGAAAAGACTTGTTTACAAAATCTTTCCCAGAACATTTATAATATTCATTGTTTTCTTTTACTATTTTATGTTTTGAGCTGTTTTTCTTTCTCTTGTCTTTTTGATTTTATTTTTCATTTTATTTTTCTATGCCTTTAGTACGTAAGAGTTTTTTGTGTGTAAAGCGCCCTTGAGGTGAAATTTTCACAAATATGGCGCTATATAAATAATCCCATATTATTGCCAAACTATGTAAACCGTTTTTCCTTTTTAGGTAACATTTTTTCGATGGGTTTTCTTCCTCTTACAATTTTATTTATATACATATTCATTTCTTTCTTTCAGCCCAAAAATTATTGTATTTAAGGTTATGAAAAATGTTAGAAAACACTTTTTGTGCCAAATAAATAAACAAAATAAAAATTTCCCTCAATTTTTTTTTGGTTGCCTAATTCGGCGTGAGGTAGACTAAGGGTTAATTAATTTATACAACAGTTTATTACCATGTGTCTCGTAGTTTGGATATTGGAATTATTAGAATTAATAAGATTAACTCAAATCTGCAAGTAATCTTTCGAATCATCTCATAAACATCAATTCAGTGTTAGTGGATGAAAAAACCTTATTCAATTTATTTCATTTAAATTTACAATAAAATATAATACATGAGCAACATACAATACATCAGAATAAAATATAATACATGAGCAACATACAATACATCAGAATAAAGGTGATAGCAATTTAAAATTATAGCAAGGACAAATGAAAAGTAGTAACAACATGGAGACAAGATCTGGACTGTCTAATCAGAGATTGCTCGAATTTAGGCAAACTTACACTGAAGAAGTTTAGATCCTGTCTCGAATTTATAAGACGACACAACTGTGACATAATTAGTTTTATGATGGCTAAAGAACAAAATTTCATTTCTGAGCCTACGGAAACGGATATTGAAATTTATTTGTCCTGGTAACGAAGGCACATCGATGTGCCCGTTCAATATTTCTCTACGTTTTCTTAGGTTACAAATTTTTAATATTGACTCAATTTCACTCAGGACCGCTCCGATTCGTGGCAGCGCCCGTGGGCAAAACCTATGAGCGCCTCTTTTTTTTGTTGTGTTTCGACATGAATATTTTTTTTATTTTTAAAATTTTGATTGAAATATGTTCTCCAGTTTTATATATTATTTTCCTAAATAGGTGAAAACGGTTCGCTTCCGCTTGGCAATTACTGTGAAAAATAAAACGCGAATTAAATTTTTACATACTTTATTTAATTGTATATAATAACAAAATTGATGATTTTTTTCTAAAATGCTGATTTAACTATTACGTATGCTATATTTTTCAAAAAAAGCATTAAGAGTCGAAAATGTATAAATAAAAAAAGAATATAAACATAATTATATTATTTCCACTCTTCTCGCTTTTCTGTTTGCAAAATCCGTTTTGTGTATATCAATATGGTAGAATATGGCCTTCTCTATAGATATATGTTAGTAAATTTGTTAACCTTTCCTGTCTTACTTTTGAGCACAGGTAATTTTTTATAAGTTTTAATTTAGAAAACCACCTTTCTGCGCTTGCTACTGTAACTGGCATAGTTAGCAAAATTCGTAATGTTATGGTGATGCGTAAGGGCATACAGCTATCAAATTATTCAAATATATAAATTCATGAATTTTTACCACATTATTATTTAATTTTTTGATAAAAGACTGACATGACATAATTTCTTCACATAAATCATTGGCCTGGTTAATATCCAATGAATCATTCGCTGAAAGTTTTTCCTGAAAATGATTGCTTAATCGACTTTGTTCTTGGTCATCACTCATTTTATATAAAAAATTAAACACTTCGCTGTGATAAAGCTTGATCCAATGTATAAAAAAAAATACATTAATTTTAAGACGTTTTTGAATCATTTATAGTGTGGTGTTCGTGTTAATAATAAAAACTCTTTGGAGTTTTACGACACGAATGTGGCCGAAGCAAAAATGGTATGCCAGGATAGAAAAGTGTGGCGTTCAATCCTCTCTGCCTACCCCTGTGGGAGAAACGGCGTGATGTTTAGTTAGTTAGTTCATGGCATCATTTACAATTTTCTCAAAATTTTATTCGGCTCTGATTTCTATCAAAAACTTCTTTAATTCCTTTAAAGCATCTAAAGCTGCTTGCATATTCATATCGATGGACTGTAGAATTTTGCTCGCCAAATTTACTTTTGTCAATACTAGGTGCCATACATTTAGTGAACAAATAAATTAAAAGATGCGTACTTTTTCTGCTAGACGCTTAGCCTCATATTTTGACTTCTTATCGAATGATGGACCATTTGATATTTCATACAAGGCATCATAAATTTCTGGTAAATTTGTAAACAGCGGTTTCATAGTTTCTATTCTGCTTGACCATCTTGTTCGGACAATGGTTTTAAGTTTAGATTTTTTATGATATATTTTTTAATAAATCCCATCTTTTGGTAGAGGACGAAAAATATTTACCTATATAATTCTTGCACAATACTAAAAAATCCAGTCATGTGATAATTGAGGTTGGCTGAGTCGGCAAAGGATCCAGCAATCTTTTTTGAAGACCATTGTTCTTGCCAAAATGTTGTTTTGTAACAAAAATAATTTCAATAATCGGCGCTGGCATTTCTTGTGCCTAATGCCTATACGCCCCAATGCCTTGGCGCCGCACACGGGCGGCGCGGCCCTGATTTCACTGTAGGAGGAGTCTCCTCTATCCAAGCCCATCCTCCATACAATTTTTCTTAAGGAACGATGTTGCACAGATTAGATGTGAATTATTTGGTTTTAATAGAAGAAAGACCAAATCACAGAGACATATTCTAAAATAGGACAGATAAGTGAACAGAGTAAAAGAGTTTTGTAAATATGTATTGGTGAAATCAGAGGACATTCTATTGACAAATGCTAAGGGTTTTAAGGATTTATTTACCACACAATCTATTCATTAAATGTAAGTTTATAGTCCAGAATAACTCCGAGATCCTTAATAGACTTGACTACATCCAGTTTTCTATTTTGTAGTCAAAGGAGATAGGCGTTTTTGATCTATAAAAAGATAATTTGAAAATAAATTACGAGGATACTACTAGGATGACACTGTGGTCTAGTGATCAAATGGTTATGGATTCAATTCCTGAAGATGCAAATTAATCCCGCTGCAATCATCGTCCTTTTTCACTGACAAGATTACATTCAATCAACTCTTCGCCGCTAGCGGTAAGTAGTTTGAGAAAAAAATGTTTAACAAACCAAAATTTGGTTCACAATTTTTTTCACTCAATTTATGTGGCTTTGTAGTAAAGAAATGCTTTTGAAAACACGCAGGAAAATAATTTTTTCATATTTTGGGCACATCACTTGAAAAGAGGGAGATAACCTCTGTTTTTTTTAAGAGGTCAATCTCCAATAAGATGGTCAAGATCAAGTCCAAGCGATGACTGAAGCCCCACTACTCGACGCTTTAAGCATGGCCCAGGAGATCGCAAAGAGTAGAGGAAATCAATTTGTGCCTTTGAAGCAGAAAAAAGGACAATGTTTGTTGTGACCAAGAATTAATGTGACACCCACAGAGTATGAAATATGCACAAAGGCGAACTAAACTATTTATTTAATGAATGAGTCACAGCAGAATGTCTAAGGTACACTTATACTACAATTAAAGTATTTATTCGTACATAATTATTAATTTCTTTATCATAAAAAGTGTATTGTGTAGTCATGTCATCTTCAAGATGTTCGTAAAATATTTTAGACAATTTAGACTTTTAATTATTATTTATTAATTTTTGTGAATCAAAAAAAAATTATAAAAGTGCGACTTCAGAATGGATATCTACTAGACACATTATCTATCAGTTAAACCTAAAAGTACATTGATACAACAAAGTGTTGGAGTGGCATGAGAATCTTGATATGTTTTAGTGAGATTAATTTTTGAGTTAATCCAGCGTAATCAAATTGTAAATAAGCCGAAACATATTTATAAAATGATTTCATGAGTTGACTCAGAATGCAGTTGGGTTCATCATTTTGTAGTGAATTATTATTGGGGATAAAACTTAGGTTCATCATATTGTACCTGAGTCCAAACAAGAGTCAATGCAATGGCATAAGAGGGGTAGGTACTAGGGTTGCCAACTTTTATTAGAAGAAATAGTCTGAAATAGAGTATATCTGATTTCAAAGGAGGTAAATAAAGAGTACGAAATTATAAAAAAAGAGTATAATTTATTTTAAATTTTTGAAAAGGTATTTTTTGCTACCTGCTTTTTGCAGCACATAACAATTTTTCATTGTTTTTAAAAGAATTGTACGACTCCAAACATTCTAACTCTAAGTTCACTTTTTCTTGCGACAAATTAAACGTAACCTCAAAACAACTTGTGACATTGACATTAGTGGCTGCGTTTAGGAACATTCGAGTGTGGCTTGGGGAGTAGGGATTCCCAACTTGGGAATACCAGCATATTAAAAGTAAATAGTCGACTTTTTTGGTTACGATAATAGGTATGCATCATATATGCGTGACTGGCACTAATATAGTAAACGTTGAGTAAAAAAAGAGTATTTTAGCGTCCTCTATTAGTGTTATAGAGTACGCCTACATGATATAGAGTACAATACTCTATTTTAGAGTATGGTTGGCAACCCTAGGTACACCACCCCCTAAGCAATTAAAATTGCCAGAATCGACTGGAAAGTTGATGGCTACGATTTTTTTTTGCTTACTGAAAGAATTTAAGTGGTTCATAAAAAAGAACCTATGTTTCTGTGCGTTACGATAGACAAACAGACAAAAATTTCATGCAAACATCATGTGAAAACTATCTACACTCCAACAGGAACCACAAAAACTTCAAAAGAATCAAGATAATTCTTATAATTGTACGTGAAATTACGACATCCCGCACCTACAGCGAAACAATGTAAACACAACTGGACTAATCAAGTCGCAAAATATGCAACTAATAATAAAACAGCGACATTACAAAACAACGAACGAGGCCAGCAGAAATGCGAACGCATCCTATTATAAACATTATTATGGTAAATGTTGAAGAAAGTCAAGCTGAAACTCAAATCCATAAAATGAATAAGGACGCTGCCAAGGTACTCAGCATTCTGAGCAAAATCAACAGCACTGTTACAAAAGATGAAATTAAAACATTTCGAATTGGTGCGCCAAAACCAAACAAATCTAGACCACTCAAAGTTGTATTCAACAATTCAGAACAGGCTATATCTATCTTAAAAAATAAGAGAAAAATTTCAAATAAAAATATTACAAAGAAAGCAAATTTCTGCACTTCTTCAAGAAATCTCAACACGGTGAATCAAATCTTTCTATTAAATATATTGATGACAAACCGAAAATATTTAAACTTCACCCAAAAAACTAAAGTCAATTACTTAAATTCTAGTACCAGAATGTACGAAACTTAAAGAACTCGAAAGTATCTTTTCTCTTCTTTTTTTTTTGATGTTTTCCTCCTGACAGAAACCTGGCTTGACCAAAAAATAAAAACAGAAAAACTTGGATTTTTTAATCAGAATATTTATAGATGCGATAGAAACCAAGAGACTAGCCATAAATCAAGAGGAGGTGGTGTACTAATAACTGTATCAAATAAAATCATATCATCTAAGATACCTACAAAACACAATAATATAGAATAAGTCTTCGTCCTGGTTAAAACTTCACACTGCAAAATTATTATCGGCTGTGTTTACATTCCTCCTTCATCCGATGTACAAGTATTCAAGAATCATGTGGAAGATGTCGAAATTATAAAGACAAAATATCCTGAAGCAGTTTACATTTTAACTGGTGACTACAATTTACCAAATATCAAGTGGGATACGAATGACGAAAATTATACCAATACACAATACCTACAGTTATGTTAGACAGCACCCGTGATATTTTGGACATGTCCTCTTTCTTGGCACTACCTTAAGTGAACTTAATATACAATGTCAATCATCGCTTACTGGATCTAGTATTCTCGAGTGATTCTAAATTGTCTGTAGAAATATCAGGTGACTCACTTCTTCAAACAGACCCCCATCACCCGCCATTAGAATTTCCATTATCTGTTCATAGAGAAGATGTCCCAAATCATAATCAATATAATGTTACAGTAGCCGGCAAACATCTTGAAATTCTACGGCGTGGTGGGGGGAAATTTGCGCATCTACCTTTCCACCAGCGAGACCCAAATTTCGTCTTCTGCGCATTCCCCCACCACGCCAAATAATTTCAAGAAGTTTTCCGGCAACTGTACCCACATAATCCAAGAAGAAACATCTTTCAATGTTCATAAAGCAGATTATGTGAATATCAACACTCATCTTTCAAACATTGATTGGTCATTCCTTCAAAACGACGATATCGACTGGAGTAACTTGTCCATTGAAAACATTAGCAATGCAGCTGACCAATTTTACAAGTCAATTTATCAAATTATAGAAAAAATTGTTCCTAGACGCAAGCAACTTAAATCAAAATACCCTAAATGGTTCAATTATGAGCTAATTAATTTGACAAATCTTAAAAAATCCGCCCACAAAATATACAAAGAAAGTCGAAACTTGTGCGATAACACTGAATTTAGTAGATTGAGGAAGCAGTGTACCGCTCTCTCAAAACTGTGTTTCAATAACTATGTAAATAATATTGAGAAAAACATGCAGAACAACACAATTTTTTTTTGGAAATACACAAACTCATTGAGAAAAAATGATACTGATATACCGAATACAATGTACCTCAACAACGTCGTAGGAAATAACGTAAGTGAAATAACAAACATGTTCGCAGATTTTTTTAAAAGCGTGTACGAAAGTGCCCCTGTGTCTGATAATTATATACCGAATTTCGAGATTTCCGATCAAATAAATAGGCAAAGAGAAATAATATTTTTTACGGTATTTCAAAGTTAACTTCCAGATCTAAGAAAAGTACAGAGCTTGAGAGAGATTATGCAGAGAAAGAAAAATAGTTTCATTGTTTTATTTAATTTACAACCCTTCCATTCCGCGGACTTTTGGACATCCCTCTGTAAGTCAGGGTATACAAAATACAACACATTGACGGTCACTACGTAGTGTTGAATCTGCAAAATTATTTTTTCTTTTTTTCTACTTTTCTAGACTTTCGTTTTTCTACCTTAAACCACCCAATTTTTACTCTATATTTTCGGACAATGTTAAAAAAAAGTTGAATTTACGTTTTAAAAAACCAAATATAATATAAAATTAAACTCTTTTTCAATATAATTTTGAAAATATAGAGTAAATTTGATAGTTTAGGTAATATAGTAAAACGAAAATGATATTTTCGCAGATTCGACAGTATATGTAGGGACTATGGATATCAAATGTTCGGCCGTATTCTGAAATAAGCAATATCGCTATTTCTGTATCTTGACAGTTTTGTATAACATTATAATTCCGTCAATTTTGAAGTTTAAACAGGTTTGAAATTAATGAATTCAATCAATCTGAGAGCTCTAAAACGTAAACTAATGTTAAATTACGTAGAATTATGAACTAATTGATTAATTTCATTAATTTCTTCTTAATTAAACATTAAAATTGACGGCATCACAATATTATACGATAATTATCAAGATAGAGAAATAGCAATATAGCTTATTTCATTTTATACTAATCTTGCACGTTTTAAAATCAAGAAAAAACGTAAAAATTTCTTGCAAATTTAAAACATTATAACTTTATTAATATTGAATATTTCTTAATTTCCTTAGTACGGATTCTAGATAATGAAGTATACTTTATACGTATAAAAAACATATTATGCGTACGTATAAATATTCCATAAAAATTAGCGCCGCCTAGGACACTAAAAACGATTTTTTGGCCGCGGCCTGTCGATTAATGCTTATATTTTATTAATTATTTTATATAATGTTCATTTTATTACTTTTATATAATAAAAAAGGTTCTATCTAAGTTATTGCCCTAAAAATGCAGTCTAGAGTATACATTCTGATATAAACGAATAATAATAACCCACATTTTCGTAAAAAAAACGCCGAAATATGCATTTGCAATGAATGTGCCGCTTCCAGCGTTTTAAAAAAAACAATAGATTAATAAAAATGCATACGAAAACATAATTTATGAGTCCGGATTCCAACACCTTATTACAAACGTTACGAGGTATGCAATTATAGAAGGAAAAATGTCCAGAGTTGCAAAGACCACATTGTGGTGGGAAATCGTAAAGACTTAAAAGTAAAGCTTTAAAAATACAAATAAACATACAATACCAATCTGTACAAAATTTGAACATACTCAAAATATTGTGTTATTATTTGTATGATGAAAAAGGAGGAATAATATTTATAGATTTCAAAAAAGGATTCGACACACTGGAAAACGAAATTTTACTGACAGTAATGGATGAATGTGGAATACGAGTACCTCTAAAAAAATGGCTAAAAAATTACATGTTACTCTTACTTAAAACAACACTCTATTCGCTATTTCATCGATAGATACAATCTATCGATGAAATAGCGAATTCGTTCTTAAACCATAGAAATTGCCGGTTTTAAAATAACATAAAATTGTCTTTCTGTTTGCGCGTATTTCCAGTTATATTCAAAACTTACGATAGGTACCAGATTTTTTAATCACCTTCCTGATAATAAATGTATTTCGGGCCGCATATAGAAGCTTTGCAGGCCGCAGGTTGAGTATGGCTGATTTAAACAATTACACATTTACCTACTGTGTCATTAGAAAGATGACACTCGAATTAGAAGACCCTAATATAGACCCCCTTGACCTTGACCTTGTCTCATGGCAACCAGAGAACCGGGTCACAAGTGGACCCCTTGCTTTTCCATCATGATGTATCAGTGAAGGGCTTTCTTTACTTCACTTTTATAGTAATATATTATGGGGGGAGGGGCTCCCCAGGAGGACCATCCTGGGTCTCCTGATTATTTCGGGGATGGTCTCGTCGTAGCGCGACAGAGTGCTTATGGTGGGATTTTTGTGTGTAGTGATGCCTGCATAGAAACGCTTGGCCATGTCTCTGATGGGGTCTTGTAGAGGCGGGATGTCTGAATCATGATGTAATTGTGTGATCCTGATCCAACGCGGCGCATTCAGTGCTGGCCGAATGGCTTTGTTTGTGGGATCTGTATAGATCCCATAGTTTAAAAAAATTATACTCTTTTCCATTCTTTTACTAACTGAATAAAAATACATATTTTTAATAAAGTTTTAAAGCATGCGTCATATTCAATTTAATTTTATTAATGGGGTTCAAAAAATCTCATACTCTTTTATACTGTGTATACAGTAGCCGGCAAACATCTTGAAATTCTGCGGCGTAGTGGGGGGACGTTTGCGCATCTACCTTTCCACCAACGAGACCCAAATTTCGTCTTCTGCGCATTCCCCCACTTAGCCAAAGAATTTCATGAAGTTTGCCGGCAACTGTATCTAAGTAATTTATTAAAATTTTCAATTTTTTTTCAAAATCAAAATCAATGCAATTTTAAATATTGTTTCTAAAATTTTATTTGCGCTTTGAATTTTTTTAATTAACTTTGCTTCTAGAGCTTCTATTCTCACTTAAAAAATTTTGTTGGATTTTTTATTTGTACATTTTATTTACTTCTTATATTATTGTGATGCACATCTCTGGCCATTCAATGAAGGCTAATAATAGCTGTAGAGCATAAGGAGATAACAGCCACCTAGCCTGATAACATAATAGTGTGATCTGCAATTGGCGTAACGGATTGATTGCCACGCAATTTACATGAAAATGTTTAGTGACATATTTGCCTATTCGAACGTTCTGACCTCTCTGTGACACATGTATCATTGAAGTATCTGTGAGAATGATACTGGTGCAACATAAGCAATTTTAAGATTTTATACCCATTTTAAATTGTTTTGAATAATTTTCCCAACAAAATAGCTTTATGTTCAACCAAATATTGACAGACTTAATTAATACGTTAGGTGAGTATGATAATTGTGTCTATGAGTGAGCTAATTCGAAATTCACCATAATTCGAAATTTTTAAAATCCACAAGTCTTAAAATGGTAATTCCATAGTAAATTAACCCCGATAATTCGAAAACCTCAGTAATTCGTAATAATTTCGCCACAAATCAATACGTTTTAGTCATATAATTCGAAATTTTACAAAATTGAAATAATATTTCGATTTTTTCTTAAGTGCGAACAAATATTATATATATATCGGGTACTTTATGAATAGAAATGTCGTGATCTTTGTATTAGCTTATTAAATACAGTAAAAAAATTACGTTCCTCGATTTCACGTTTTTCGCTATTCACACCGAAAAGTTGATGTTCTGTTTCATCTCCATACATTCACATACAAATATTTACATTTTACGCGGAAGATTTTTTCATTTCCCCAGGTTTTATACCGAAATATTTAGAAAATTCCGCTCTACATTCATTGAAATTTGCGAGCGAAATTTCCTTTTTTCTTTCCAAAACTTTATCACGTCAACATTAGATAAATTTTCAACGGGGCATCTTATGGGTCTACCACACGCACAAGTATCACCACACTTTTGCATGCGCATGCCGGTTTGTACACACGTGTGGTAGGCCCATTACGTATTTGGGTTCCGGCTCGAGTGAGTACATAAGTTAGTAATGAATTAACATAAAAAGGAGCAAACTATTATTCACTAAATGCAAATATTTTAACGTTTAACTAATAACTTTTTTAGTAGATGTACCTACTCATTCTACCATCAGCTATGATACCATCCACACAATTTTATTCTGTGGGTGGAGTCGTGATATTCGTTGGCGCGAAAATCGCATCGGCTTTCGCGCCATTTAGCGCGCGTCGCCGTGGTGACGATCTACTTATTTTTTAATTTTTTGGTATTATTTCATTAATTACTCCCTTTCTTTTAACTCGTAGCGTTTGCTTGCTTGTCTGACGAAAAAACTTTGGATCGATTTTTAACCCTTTTCCCGTGATCCAATCGAGCTGAAACTTTGCAAGCAGACTCGTGGCGACGATAAAAATGATCTAACAAATTTTCGTTTAAAAAATTTAATAAATATAGTATAATTTTGGATTTTTCGAAATTTTAATGTTTTTTTTCAAATTGGAATCAATACAAATGAGTTATTAGCCCGACGCATGTATAGGCACGAAGCCTGATTTAATGAGAAAGGGAGTATAATAAAAACTTTTTTGTTAAATCGCATTTCAATTTGTTTTACGCACCTTCTTACGAATTTCTTTTGTAAAATCTTTTCGACAGTTTTTATTTACTTTGTATTTATATTTTTGATATCGCGACAAAAAGTACAATTGATTACAAAAATACAGATTTTTTCACAAAATTAATGGCTTTTTTCAAGAGTTTTACGATTTTTGGCAAATTTCGCAATCACATCGCGATTTTTTTTTACCTCGAATTTTGAATTAACGGGGTTCCGCATAATTCGAAATATTTATTTTTTAGGTCCCTTGAATTTTGAATTAATGAGATTCTACTGTATTTGATTGATTGATGATGAACACATACAAATAAAACATGTGCTCACTGTGCACTTATGTGAAAAATTTAAATATATATATACCTACATGTAATAGGTTTAGGAATGTTTTGGCCGTGAACTTCTTGTGTGCGTGACGACAAATACATACAAGAACGAATCTCGAGAATCATTATAAATATCTAAAAAGCTAACGATTCGAATGCCCGGCGCCCTCTTAAACGAAATTGATTTTTCGTTTTCAAATAATAATGAAACAAAATGTTTAAAAGCTAGTTTTATTTTTGATATACAGGAAAAAACTTCTCATAAAAACTTGCCAAATGCTCAACGCCCTTGAGAAACATAATATACAAACTTATTATTAAAATACCTATCCATCCGTGACTAAACATAAGTGCATTTCTCATCTTTCATCCGTCTAAACACGAGCTCATTTCATTGCAAGCAAATTTCAGGCACTCACATTTAAAAATCAATATACAATCATTCCTTCACAGGTACCAGTGCGTTCAAATAATATCAAACCTTTTTCAAAACACGGAAAGCTTTGGTCAAATGAAATGACAGAAAAACCAGAGCAGCAAAATTGCATGAAATTTTGTCAAAAGCTTTGTGATACCCAAGTGGAAACCACAAGATCCAACATGCTATAATGAGCATCTCGAATAGAAGAATGGTGCGATTGTTTAAAACAAGGTTGCATATCAGTACATAGCGAACCGCTTTCCGAAGAGCCCTCAACAGCTATGTACATTGTGCAGACTTTGTTCATGCGGGATAGTCGTATCACAGTCCAAGAACTTGCGAACGAGGCGTTAAGTGCTAAATAGGTACATATATTATATTTTGACTGAAGTTTTAGGCTTGAAGTGAGTGTCTGTAAAATTCGTGCCGAAGCTGCTAACGATGTTAAAGAAGTAGCTCCATATGGAAATTGCGTGGGACATGCTAGATATATGTAGTGACTTCTTGAACACCATGATCACTGGTGATGAGTCGTGGGTTTATGGACATGATCCAGAAACAAAGATGATGGAAACATCAATCATTCCGGAGGCCAAGAAAAGCAATGTCAAAGGTCATTCTGACAATTTTCTTTGAATCCTGCGGGGTGATGCACCACAAGGTACAACCATTACCAGGAAGTCCTTCGTCACCTTCATGATGCAAGCGACTGAACATGTGGGTTTCATCACGATAATGCACCCACCCATTTTTCGCATATAATTCAGGCTTTCTTGTCAAAACGAGAAAGCCTGAATCATATGCTAATCACTGCATAACAAGAAAGCTTGAATCATATGCTAATCACTGTATTCCCCTGGTTTGTCGGGCTCCCTACTTCCCGATATGGCTCTATGAGATTTTTGGCTACGCCCCAAGTTAAAAAATGTCGCTGAAAGGGACCCCCGACTTTAAACAAGCGAAACGGGACTGCCCAGATGAACATGACAAAATACGCGTTCTAGAAATGTTTCCAAAAATGCAGGACCGCTGGGAGAATTATGTGCATTACCAAGGAGGTAAGGGTAAGTATAGTGTGTATAAATAAATGACCAAACGTGGTGTTTATAAAATTATATTTTTAAAATGTGTTTGTGTTTTAAATTGTCACATGTTCACTCATCGAAGGCACTTAGTGAAACTTTAGTAGTGATAAAATAAGAATGCAAGATTTGTGTCAAGGGGAAATTTTATGGATGTAATATACATACCATTACTAACGGAAGTTAATAACTTGCACTTATAGTGTGTGAAATATGAATTTATATTGGTATTTACTATGCGTAATGCAAGTACCTTCGGCTTTAGTGTGGCAGATTAGATTGCGGTAGAAATTCAATAAAACAATTAGATTATTTCTGGAATATAGTTTATGAAAGAACATACATAATATCATATTTCTTAAAAACTAATAAACTTTTACATTAATTTAAAACATTCACTTAACAACATAATGAAATTTTATTTAAGACAATAAAAATGTGAAATTCCTAAGAAATAATTGTTTGCCTCGTAATAAAAACACTATTAATAAAAAATATCATAAAAGCAGAATCACAAAATGAATCTTAAGAAAAAAAAAATTAACTAATTGTTTAAACAAATTCGTTAAAATTGAGAGTTCTCAATTTAGCCTACCTCAATATGGATTATGATCTATTGAGGGGGACAGGGATCAAATGAAATACACTTGTAGTATGTAATAACTAGTGCACTAACAAATGAATATATAAGTATTGAGTAATTACAAGTAATAAAATTAGTATCCTGGCACTGAATTTATATTTTTGTCTGTTATAACAGTCACAGTAATTTTAATGAAGAGCAGAACAGGCTACGCCTAAGAAGAATATTAAACTAAGAAAATTTTATACTGATAAACCTATATATATATTTTTCCATGAAATTAGGTTGTGATGTCTTGATAATTTTTCTCTAATCTGTCATATTACCTCAGAACCCGACCAGGCAATCTGTAATTAGCGTTATCTTTTTCAAATTGCCTAAAAATACTCCATAACCTTAGTGAAATCTTGATAGGTTGCTGGTATTTGATAGGTTGACAGAAAGCTTATATATTTTTTATTATTGTAAACAATGTTCAGTTTTATTACTTTTATATTAGAACAAAAGCTCTATTCAAGTTATTGTCCAAAAAATGTAGAAAGCATTTATAAAAATTATTATTTTAATAAAAACTCACTTTTTCAATATGAAGTCTGAAAAAATTTCCAGACTTAATGAAAAAATATAAATGAGACTAAACAGAAAGATAAAAAAAAAATTGCTCAATTTTTATTTTGTAATTCAGCTTTTACTTAATATTAGTCTTTTTTTGTTAGTGTTAGATTTATTTCTTAAAAATTCATGCATATTATTTACTTACACAGAATCAAATCAAGGCGATTAGTGAAAATATCTAAATTCATTTAGCGACTCAGTACAGACTGGTTATATCAAATATATACACACACCAAAATACAACATGTAGAAAAATAGCTTCACATCAGTTGTACTGTTTCTTAGTCAATAAATTAAGATTAGATCATTTCTGGACCTCTAACATTCTCATAATATCTTTTTATATATATTTTAACTAATCCCAATAGAAGTTGGGTGCATCCATAAAAATCTGTGTTTTGCTTTAGAATATTAGAGCATTCACAAATCATCAATAAAGCAAAAAAAACTCCACTCAAAATTCACTTAGAAACTCTTGTATAATACACACAATTATTACATATTTTCAGAGCCAAGGTGTGATGTTTATTTACTTATACATATTATAATTTAAACTCAGTGTTATGAGAGCAAAGATATACGTAAGATAATTAGATGTAATAAAATGAGGGTTTAACCAAAGGATTGATAAAGAACAATAAATAAACTAATTGAAGTACAAAGAAACTAATTGAAAGCTTCGTATTTGCATATTCCATATTCAAACTTTTTGTGTATTGCCAATTGATCAATTGTCAAAAAAAAAGTATAATTCTAGTTGAGAAATGCTGCAATAGTCATATCTTCGCAACATATTATGTTATTAGAGAGCAAGATTGCAAGATTCAAACTTCATTATATTATATAATATGTAATGTATAAATGTAATTGACGATGCAATCGACCAATCAACCTCATCATATTCAGTGTGTCATATCTTATATACTAATAAAAATTTCAACGGTTCTATGTGGTAAGGAGTGTACAGTGGGGCCGCGGCGTGTCACAATAAATGCTCAAAAAAAGGTTGTGTGACCGTCGTCAGCACATAACAAATACTTAACAACCATGTTAAAAAAAAAACAGTGTAAAAATTGGTCACCGGTGATCCCCTTTGAAATATAATGGCGCTATCACCAGTGACCCTAATGGCAGTCAATCTGTGCTATTTTGAAAATAGCAATATTGGAATGTCAGATCTTTATCCCAATCTTGAGAGGAATGCGTAACATTGCATTGCCGCCAATTTTGATATTTCAAGTTTGACATGTTTGAAATTAATGAATTCGATCTATCAGATCTCTAAAACGTAAACAAATGTTAAGTTAATCACAATTATGAATAATGAGCTTTCTAATTGAATTCATTAATTTCAAACCTAAGACGTCAAAAAAACCGCGCCACAATGTTATATATTAACTGTCAAGATACAGAACTAGCAATATTGCTTAGTTCAGAATACGGATGAATGTGTTAAGAATATTTCAATTTATCAGACCTGTAAATTTTGCTGAATTTGCACATGCGAATACGGAGCTTTCATTGTAGGTAGTTCTTAAAACTTTTAATAGTATGAACACCATGCGGGTAAAATTGGAAAGTTTGTGGGCCTGATTTAATGTTGCCCAATCAGACATAACGTCGTTGATAATACACATGAGAGGAACCAGAGAGAGTTGGTCGGTGAGCTGTTTGTGCTTGTTCACTTAGCTTTAGTTTTCCGGATATTTGTGATGCATGATGGGCGACTGAAATTTGAAAACTGACATGTATAACTTAAAGCCATATTTTCCATTAATGGCTCATTAAAATAAAACTGAGGACTTAACGGTTTGTCAACTAGAAAAGTTATATTTTTTTAATACCTGCAAACATTTTTTATTGATTTAGAATTACTAGAAATTTGTTAAAATATCACAGCCTTCACAGATTTGTATTAAATCAATGAACAAATTGAATTAAAATACAATTTATAATTAAATTTGTTCATTGGTAAACTCTCATGGCTTTGTTTAATTATATACTAGTGAAAGCACAAGACACTACTGGTTGATTCCCCGTGGCTTAATTTGCCAATGTATTGTACTGTCTATTGAATAAGTCTCTTTAGCGAGGGTGCCATTTCTACTTTGTACATAAATTAAAGATTTACAAACTGTTTAATTAGCACTCCCAACTTCAAAATTACAAAAAAGAACCACCACATTCAAGAAATTGTAATGGTAAAAAAAAACATTGTGCGAAAATAATTCCTTATTACATATAAGTTGCGTTTGTAACAATTTTAATGGCCCTTTGAGTGGGTAGATACTTGCTGCATTTTAAGTAAATATTATTCTGTTTATTCTAATTTAGTTTCTGCAGAGTTACAATGTTTTAAGCATCAATGAGTACAAGTGATTCTTTGGATTATACGGCATTTACATGACAACACCCTAGATGTAGTTTTTGCTTTACCTTTGATTTATTAAGCAGCTCGCACCGACTGAAACAAAATTAATAAAAAAACATTAATTTAAATGTTAAATCTGAACAAAAAAACATATTTATTTATAAACATATTATTAATGCAATTAAAAATGATCTAATAATATTCAAAATGCACATTAAAAAAATTAAAGAAGCCTGAAAGTACGATTCAGAAAATAAAAAATCTGTGGAAATCTAAAAATAATAAATAGAATTTGAATCCAAAATTCTCATTCATAATATATATGTGTTACAGCGAATTTGCATTTTTAGTGAGACTATACTTTCACTAGTAAAAATGTACTTTTCCCGGTCGGGCAGAGTGGGGGCAGTGAAAACATCTAAATCAACGAATTCTCAGATTCACTACACATAATCCGTGAAAATACATTACTCAAAGCATAGACAATATATCGGTGAAACCATCAATTCGTACACGTAATTCTTAAAGCGTAGAAAGTATAAAGGCGGCACTACACTAGGCGATTTTTATTAATTTTGCGGTCCTATTTTAACTCCTAAATTAAAATAGGACAGCGGCACCGCAAAACGAATACGAATCGCGAAGTAAGGTGTCGGCTGAAAGATCGCGCACTCGGGTTTTTTATGATATCTGACGACTGCCGGAACAAAACGAGGTTATGTCACAATGTAAATATTGGGGGATTAAGGGAAAATTTTTATTAATGAATATATATTTTGTCAATTAAGTTTATTAAATATGTTTTTTTTATAACAATACAACAAAAGTTTATTTCTTACAAATATAGAAACATAAATAAACATACACCCGGTATTATTAATTTTAAATGAACCTTTAAAAGTGCGTCAAGTAACAAACACTCGATGCGAAAAATACAAAAATCAAAGAGATTCTAAGTCATCATTTACGTTTGAATTCATTCAGATTCTTCCGCATTTCCAATTTTCTATCTTTTTATCAAAAATGTGTCTAATGTCGTTTGCGTTTCTTGTTTGCGCACGTGTAAGCACGGGTGGTAGACGTACAACATAAAGTGCGCGGTTTTTAAGTTCGCAAACTTACTCGGCTCGACGTCGGTGACAGACGTGAAGCTCGCTCGCACCGTATCATTTTTATGAGTTTAATCGACTGTCTTTTGAATTATAAGATGATCAGAATTTCGTAAGTGTTCGCGATTAAAATTTTAAAAATATATTACGTTTTAGTTACCTACCTAAACTAATCATTGAATATCAAAGACCAGTCCAGAAGTGTGACAGTTCGAGAAACAGAACTATCGCCACAGAATAGAGAATATGCTATCGCTCAAAGGATAAAAATTAGAAATACTGTCGCTTTGTGATGACTTTGGACTAGACTAGTGTAGAATGAGACACAAAACGCAAAATAAATTTTGAAAAACAAGGTCCATGTGCCATTAGAATCTTGTTATAAAATCATATAATGAAGAATTGGTGCAGACGAAACTTTCAACACTTCAAAATGACTATTTTAATAATATCCGTTACCTACATAATGTTGATTTGCACAGAAGAAATTAATAATGCAGTAAGAACCTTGTTCACGCAATGACTTATTAAATTGTTATTCAAGGCCCGGTTGTTTCAATTTGGATAAATAAAAGTTCGTTTAAAAGCATAGATTTTTACGGAAACGGATTTCAGACTTGTCAAATTTAATTTTTGACAGTTCGGAAACCAATAAATTCACTAGTAAGTAGAAGTTAAAATATTGCATTCATTTCTATTGGTGAAAAACTCTTTGAATATGATAAGAATGACCTTGAATATAATTTCTCTAAAATGCCAGTGAATGATGGACTCACTAGAAAAACAGATTCACTGTAACATATGCACTAGCAAATTTAGTATATACGAGTATCAGTCCTTTTTTAATTACTAATTATGTATAACAATTCCCTAATTATTGCACTTTGTTTGCCAGTAAAGGCGGATTAATTTAGAATAATATAATAATTGAGAAAATAATTTTTTGTTGCTGGCATTTTAAATTAAAACTAGAATTTGCAGAATGATTATTTTTATAATAGTTATGTACATGTAAAGGCTGTACAAATTTCACAACACACACAACAACTGTTTCAGATTGTCAATTAAGTTTATTTTATGCGCATCAACAACTTGTAGTTATGAGAAAAATAAATTGCAGGAAAAGAGTAAATTAAGAAGTAAGATTTGCATAGGTAAAGTTGAAAAAAATTGTAAGAGCTTTTAACTTACATAATAAAACAATAAAATGGATTCATTACTAAATATTCAAAAATATTTACTAATTATTGATAATATGCAATTGGAAACATTATAAGTTTATTTGTTTTTAGTCTTGTTGTAAGTCTTTGCCCTTTTCCATTTATTCCTCATATGTAGACTCCTAGTTCTCTCTAAAATGGTTCATCATTCATTCATGGCTTTTTTTGCATACAGGCCCACCATTTTGTCAATGGAAATCCTCTTAATCTCACATTGCTAAGGAACTTATTTACAAACATGTTTGTTATTTGCATTACATGGCCATAAGACCAGTCTGACTACTTTAAGTTTGTCTATTATGGGTGCTACCTTAAAGCTCCATCTGACTGTTCTAATTTGAGGGCTTTTGTTGCTCATGGGATTTTTTGGGCATCCGGCATCCAAACGTTACAGACTTCACCGCAGTCTAGTAAACTTTGCCTTTGATTTTGAAAATTCTGGAATTTCATTGAACTGACTTGAACTGAATTGAAATGAAGTGTCTGCCACTAGAGCCAGGCAGTGCTCAATGTGTGTGTTGCATTGGTATCTACATTTGCATCAGCAGTAAGTGTGGATCCAAGGTATTCAGTTGTTTATTCATCGTTCAAATATTTTTTACTTTATCAATTCGACTCTCAGGATCATGTAGTTTTCGATATGTTATAGAATACACCATGGATGGAAGTGGTAGTTCTTGATGATTAGACAATATGAGATTAGACAATTGATGAGATTAAGAAGAGACAATAACTAATCAAAGAGAAAAATAAAGTCGTACATTAATTGGTCTATTGAGTATATTGAACGTTTTATAGAAAATAAGTCAGATATATTTAAAAAAAAAAGCAAATTTCGATGTCGTTTATCTTTGTAACTATAAGTTACACATCCAAAGTGTAAAGAATATTTCTATTTAATTATTCAATTAAGGATTCAAATTTGAATAAAGAAAACTCCTAAAGTTTTTGCTGCTAACTACGAGACACCCTTATTACGAAATTTATTACCCAGGGTTGTTATATAAATATAACATTTAAAGTACCTAACCACAGCCACATCTGTAAATCGGAAGTTTATGTGTGTAATGTATGTATCTCATTCACTTCACATGTTGTTTAAAAAATTACCATGCAAATGGAATAGTGTCATAAATCAAGCAAATATACTACATTTTTTATAAATATGTAATGATGAAATTATATTCAATTATACTCGGCTTCATCAGTCGGTTAAGATGGTGCAAGCGTACGTAGAGAAACACTACATATTAGTATGGGAAACAAACAAACCAATTGATTATGATTATTTATTTAATTTGCAAATTTCATTCTCAAATAAATGAGTTTCTTACATACTTCCATCTAGAATTTGATTTCGAACCTTTCAGGTCATTATTATATACTGGGTGTCTGACAGCTAATAGCAAAATTTTTACAGGTGGATTCCTGCCTTGATAATGAGTCGAAAATGTTCAAGCAACCATGACCTAAAATTAATAGTTATGGAGTTATGCAATATAAAAGTTTTTTTTTCAATATTTCTCACTTATTTTTTGCAAAAAGTTGAACTATCATTACATTAACTTATATTGTTTATGAAAAATTCATTCACTTTAATACAACTCAAATAAAATAATACAAACATTGTAAAAAAAATCTATTTTAAGTTTTTGCAAGGTTTTTATCATTTTAATCTTAAAATAGGTAATACTATAATTTTTATATTACCTAATATGTATATACATTTTTGCATTAGGTATAAGTACCTATATTAAATTTTTATTCAAAAGTAAGTACTACATATTTTTTTAGTATTTTCCTAAGGCCTTATATTGTTTTCGTCCCTAATATCCCCTGGTAGTTTCATATATAATTTCATTCCACTGTACATTATAGAAGTTTGCGATCTTTTTTCTTCCTGAATGGTAATCTTATTTATTATCTTTTCTTCTTGTACAGTCGTCATGTTCATGTTTTTTTTTTTTTTATAATTTCAAGGCATTGTTGTGTCCATTAATAATTTTATATATAAATAGAAGTACATTAAATTTAATTATTTGTCTAAATGTCATTATCTGTGAGCATTCTAGCATCACTTCGATTCTTGTGTATCAATTTCTTTTTAGTATAATTCTTAATGTTTTATTTTGGAGTATTGTTAATTTTTTTAATTCATCTTCTTTCCAGAAAAAGTGCAGAAATGCTGCAGTAGTTGATGTGGGGGACTATTATTGCTTTATATATATTTTTGCACAATTCTGTTTTAATATATCTTCTGATTCTTCTCGAGAGTGAAATTGAAGCGAATGAATTTTTAATAATCAATATAAGTTGCTATAACGAAAATTCAACTAGTTGCAAAAAATGGGTCAGGAATATTGAAAAAAAAAATCCAAACTTTGATATTGAATATCCCCATAACTATTGATTGCTCGAATATTTTCGACTCATTATCAGGGCAGGAATTCACCTGTAAAGTTTTTGCTACTAGCTATGAGACACCCTGTATACTTTTGCAGCATAGCTGAAGTGTATGTATGGGCTGTACAATATGTATGTATTACCGTATTTTCTGGTCAATTTACAATTTACCAATCTATGTAACTAAGAAATATTTTTAAAAATGTATTTACTTTCATAATGTCAAACCTTGTATAGATTTTTAAACTAACAAATTTTGACAGATGACATTTATGTAAAGGTTATCAAAGGTGGTAGGTAGCTAATGCCCTTAGTAAATAATCAAATCAATAACAAAAAATAATGAAATCGAAAATACATAAAAGTGTGCAATTTAAAAACAAAGTAATCCGCCACTATCCTCAAAAAAATCCCTTATTACTGAATAACTAAGCCAACGCCTACAGAAATAAAGGAGTTCTGTTTTAAAGTGAGAAATGTATGTACATACATTTTTATGAGAAACTAGTCTTAAGATTAAACTAAAGCAATGAGGAACATTTATTACAATTTTCAAATAAATTTTTAAAAAAACATTTGAATTAAGGTAGTGATATGATTAATAACTCCTATTTTAATGTTGTATTTTATTGGATTCGGAAGTTAGGATCCATTATCTTGCGTGAGTTGTAAGAGAGCGTGAATATGCTGATTTGTTACCAATTTTGGTCTAATCGAGAACTTCATTCTCAAGATCATTTTAACTGGTTACCAACTTTTATATTGCCAGTTATTATCACGCATCTAAATAATTTCATGAATATCATTTAAAGTAAATGAGTGACCATCAATATTGCAAAATTGGCCATGCTGTGGATAATGAGAGATGTTTACACATATTGTAAGTTGCGTTCGGGTTAATTCGTAATTCATTAATCCTTTTATTTATTTTCTATCTAACCAATTTTATGTCATTTGACATTTTATAAATCTGAAAAACTTAATGATTTTTTTAAAAAAAATATGTTGAATAATTCACAATTACTTCATAATTGAAAAAAAATTTATTACAAATACTTAGATAATGTGTGTAATTTACCAGAAAATACAACATACATTTACTGTTATATGGAATTCAATATACTTTTCACCCCCAAAGGACAGAAATGTACTCTTGTACCATCTTACCAAATAAGCAACGTAAATGTTTAGGGAAAAAATTACCACTTTTATTACACTTACACATATGTATCTACTATTTACCAACAGGTTTTGTTTTAGCTGCAATTCCTTGTGTGTTTCTGCCAATCTGCCAGATAGAAAGTGTTAAATGTTTACTAAAGTGTGCAAAGCATTTGTGATTTGGCTACTTAGGGGCCATTCAAGTATTAGGTAAGCACCAAAAGGGGGTGGGACGGTCTTTGCCTTGCTTTTGATGACGATGAGGGGTCTGGATGGTAGGACAGGGTTTGCTGTACAACACTTTAAGCAACATGATCTTAATGGAATAACAAGATGTTGAATGGCTCAAAGAGAACGAAGTTGATGTCCCGAAAGAACACAAAAGTGAGCAGACACAACATTGAGCAACAAACATCCAATTTCATCAAAGATTTAAGTCATGGACATGAAGTCAAGTATCATGGACTGAGGACGATTAAATTAAACTTACTAAACTTTTTAAAAGAACAAAATAAATTAACATCCTTTATATATTGAGAATATTTAAATAATTTGCTTCAATAAATATTAAATATGCATTGAATTCCTTTATAGTCTATAAATTCTTTATTTCTAGACTTTATAACTGCTGCTCATGAATAACAATAAAGAAATGTGAACAGATTAAAAATATATATACCAATGTTTACGTAAGCATAGGCGGGGGGGAGTAAGATCCTTGCTTACTTTTGCTGACAAGGGGAAAGAGGGGGGAGGGGATTAAAAAATAATTATAATTCTGTTTATGTAATACTTGAATAGCTCCTTAGCTCAAGGCACTTGAATAGGTATCCTCTTTGAAGAAACTTAAAAAAATATTTAATTCTTTTCAAAGAGTCAAAATTTCCCAATTTTAATGAAAAAGTGTTATTAAAAAAATAAATATTATTATAAATTAATATATCAAGTGCCTTGTCCATTATGATGTCATTTGCGTGAAAGATTTAACAAGCATGTTACTATTGCATTATGTTTTACTATGTGCTCTCAATGTTAAAAGCAATTAAAATGAATTAGTTCACACCATAATTTATTAGCAATGAATAAATTAACAAAACGAAAGAAAGGATGACCAACAATAAAATGCAAGTACACAACAACAGTGGAAGATAAAATGATAAAACCCTAGTTTTAAACAAATCTACAAATCCGTAGTTCAATTTAAAATGGGTGCTCTACTTACTCTCTATAAAGGGGTTACATGGATTTGATAATTTCAATTTTTATTTATCTAATAGTACAACACGTCAAGAATATTTTTCTAAAGTTTCAAGTCAATTGGAGTAAAACTCTAGGAGAGAGCCTTTGGAAATTCCTCTCATTAGACTCGGCGGGCCGGAAGCATCGCAGGTATATCGAGGCAGCTGCTTGAGGCAAGAATTTGTCTCAGCAAAGAGCAAAAGGATGCCCTGGATATTGTGCTGCAGCGGGATTGTTACTTTGGGGAATCGGAATAAACAATTCTATGTAAGTTAATATTTTTTTTATCCGTTTTATTCGTACTTAAAACTTACTAAAAGCTTTTTGAACCCTTATAGTGCCGAAGAGCACCGTGGCACTCATAGGTAGGTGTGTGAAAAATGCTAGCGTCGCGGTAGCGCTCGTTTCGACAATTCACTTTTGGCGCGTGTCAGGGACGATCGTGTTCTGTCCCTGCTGTAAAATTTCACATTTGTGGGTTATACTTTTTTACCTATCCACAGTTGATATGTATTAATTTAAATTTGTTATATCAATATGTCAATACATAAAGTGAGAATAAATGGAGTTAAATAAGAATAGATAAAATATAAGACCACAGCCACATCACTAGAATGGATTTACAGTAAAACCCTGTTAATTCAAACTCCAGTAATTCAAAATTTTTCAAACACACAAGTCCCAAAATGTTAATTGATTAACCCCGATGATTCGAAAACCCCGGTCATCATTTTATGCCCTTTGCGCAATAAATCAATAAATTTTAGTTCACATGATTCAATTTTTTTTTTTGAAATTTGACAAAATCGAAAGTGAGAACATGTTGGGTACTTTAGTAATAGAAGTGTCACGTTCTTTATGTTAACATAATAAATATTGTGTTTTATTATTTCTTAAATATTTGTTATTCAAATATTCAAAAATACAGATGTTTTTCACGAAATTAATGGCTTTTTTATGAATTTTATGAGTTTTGGCAAATTTTGCATTAATTTCAAATTAACGGGGTTCCGCATAATTCAAAATGTTTTTTTTTTTTGGTGCCTTGAATTTTGAATTAACAAGGTTCTACTGTATTTTATAGATGAAAATTAACCAATTTATGTTGTAGCATGTCTATATTATATATGAATTTTATTTTAGCCTGTACAGCTTGATCTGCGCACTCAAACTTCTACTTTGAAATTTTTACTCTTATTGATGATTAATTAATCTTGGTCAATATTAACTAAGTTAGTTTTATTTATATAAATTATAATGTATCACCACCAAGTGTTTGCTTCCTTCAAAAATTTAACGAAATAGATTTAGGCCAAAATATTGTGTGTAAAGATGCTATATTAATTATCATAGTGATCTAGCACAGCGTGATTCAGTTGCGATAAGTGTGGAAGGCATTTAATGGAACAATAAGTTACAAACACAGACACAGTGAAAAACATACATATTATTACAATATCAAAGTGTTTTTGTATCAGTTTTTGAATATGAATTGTTTCCTTCGTACAGAGACGAACTTTACAAAAATTGTTTTGTAAAAACATGTTTTCAAATCGGTGCGCAAGACGACTAATCTTCAACTAATACATATTGCCTTTTGGCAGGATTTCCATCCTGCCATTTGGGCTGGAAATGTGTTAACTTCCACATGCTCAAAGTCCTGCGACTGGTCAGTCCCCGCAGGGATTAGGGGTCTACGAAAGATGAGTCAGCGCAGGTAAAAATTCACATTTATCAAATGACTGCATGTTAATTTTTGTAATTTTGTCTGTAAATCAAGTCATATTTCGAAATATCCATTTCGAATTAAAGATAGCATTTTGTATGAAAATTCGTTTGAGGGAGATAAAATATGTTTATTTTTTTGAATTATATACATATTGGAAGAAATTTCCGTTAGTTCATGTCTGTATATTTTCGCGGTCTGTGGTCTATTAAATAATTTTTTATTTAATGTAAATGTACAAAATGTGAATAATTATACATACAAACTAATGCATTTTTAAATCTCTAATTTCTATCTCTTAATTTCAATTGAATTAATTTATAATGACATCAGTGTCATTAATATTATTGAAACGGATTGCGCATTGGTGTTACTGCATCCATTAGAAGACTGTGGAAGGAGAAGGGTTAGTGGTATACCTTTGCAATGTCGATGCCTGTCAGTGAACGCACAACTTCAGGTACGCGCTGAACAATAGCAAGCACCTCCCCAGTAAGCTTGGCGGCTCCCACCTCTCCTCCGCCACAAGATACCATTGTGACCTTACGAGCCTGCGACAGAGGAGCGGCAACTTCTGCAGCCACCTGTAATATAAATGTTTACACATTGAATTAGGTACATTGAATAATTAAAATATGTATGCAATTGGAATTATTACAGAGATTAAAATTTACAAGTTTAAGTATTTTAATTTAAATTTGAGAAATGTAGATAAAGCCCTTGGATTTCTGTACAGAACTTTAAAATACAGGAAATACAGCAGGATTCCTGCTCCCAGATCTCACACGTCCAGTATTTTAAGTGACTTTCTACATTCAATAAAATTGTAGAAAGTCATGTGCCAAAATGCAATAATCGGTTTAACACTTCTCCAATCCATGATAATAATAATCCAAATAATAAAAATAATAATCCTAATCTCAAAATTCAGTTGCTTCCTGCATGCAACTGGCTTTCGAGGCATGTTTAGATAATGTGATCTAGTTGTTTAAATAAATATTTAATGAAAATACGCACAAGAGCAGAATAAAATACAGCAAAACGGGGTAGAACTGAGGAAAACAGTAAAAGTTAACAAATGACAATTGTATGGAAAAATTGTCTTTCGATGAAAATAAAAACAATTAAAATTTTAATTTTCAAAAATATAAATGTTGTTAAAAAAAATGTAAAATAACTCTATTTACGTAATCCGCGATGTATAGGCAATGATTTACAAAAAAAAAAGGCAATAATATTGAAAAAAAAAATGCAAGCTTTGATGTCGCATATCTCCATAACTATTGATAGGTCATGATAGTTTGAACATTTTCGACTCATAATAAAGGCGGGAATATAGTCTTGCTAGGTTATTAATGTTTTTCAAACAACCCTGTATATATAAATATTTGTTCTCACTTGTGAAAAAATCGAAATATTATTTCAATTTTGTAAAATTTCGAATTATATGAACTAAAATGTATTGATTGTGGCGCAATAGACTAAAAATTATTTCAAATTACGAATTACCGGAGTTTTCGAATTAACGAGGTTAATTCACTATGGAATTAACATTTTGGGACTCACGGGTTTTAAAATTTTTGAATTATCAGGGTACTAATTAACGCTTTTTTACTGTATATGTGTATATAATATTTCTACATATTAAATAATATCAAAATGTATTTTAAAACAATCCGAACTACTCGTTTCTTAAAAAAAATAAAAACAATCTGTTTTTTTAAGTTGACATTAAACACCTTCATACAATTAAATGGCTGAAGGCACTAGCCAAATCATTGAGCGCAAAGTTAAACCAGATGACTGTATGTCGTGTAGTCATTTAGTTCAATTGGATATTAATAAATTTGTGATGTTTGGTTAGGTAAGGTAAGGTTAGGTTATATTAAGTTAAGTTAGGTTAGATTTGAATCACTTGGCTGTCTTGGTCAGTCATCTTCAAAGGGCTGACTTTTAATACACCAAGTTGTTAAACGTTGAGTGATTCTAGTTCAATTAACCATCAGCCTAGGCGTCCAATTGGATGCCGGCATTTAATGAACAGCCTAGGCGTCCAATTACCTGGCTAATTTAACCAGATGGCTGTGACATAGATACATAGTTTGAATAAGTTTTCGAACAATCACCCACAAAATATGCACCGATTCATATTTTTGACATTAAATGTTGTGCCCATCTCTACTTTTTGTCGGAGTTGTTGATTGATTGGAGAAGTCATAAACATTTATTTGAAGTTTCTACAACGTACTTGGGTTGGGAAACAATTAAGAGAGTCTATAATGGACCAATAGTCACAAAAAGTAAAAAAGTTTCACAAAGCAAAATGGTTAATTTGAAATAGTTTTTGATTTACTACGAGTATATAAAAAAAAATTATGATTCGAAATACCGTCGTTTAACCCTGCTATGGCAAAGTCTCTATAGTAATGTTGACCTGCAAACTTTCTTAATATATTTGACTAAAATGGCTTAAGCTATGTAATGCGTTGACAAAAAATAATTATTTACTACCAAGAAGAACATTCTTTGCGAAAAATCTAAAAACTGATTGGAAAATTAGCTGGTGGAATCCATTATGTGAACAAAAAATTTAAATAAATCGTTCAAATCGGAGACCATCTAAGTGGAAGACCTAAAAAGATCAACAAATCATCAGAGCAGCCTTTAGTGGCCTTATCTTTGATGTCGAGAAAAAATTCAAGTTCTGATCTGGCTCAGAATCTAAATGAGTTTCGGTAACCCTATCGGCGGTTTTTCTATATTCTTCCAGGATGTACGGCCAGGCGGAAACCATTATTTCGAAAGAAAAATTATCAGAGATGATTAAAATTTGCCCAAGCACTTAAGGCTTGGACCACAGAGGTGTGGAAAAGGGTCCTCTGGATAATTAGGCCAGATTTGAAATTTTTGGAAGTAATCATCGGCAATTCATTCACACATGCTCTAGAGAACAATATGCAGACCAGTATTCGACTGCAGCAGTTAAACACGTGAGAGGTTCAGTAGTGGACACCTTTTGATCTGGAAAACTTCATCTTATAGCAAGACAACGACCTCAAGCTCACGTTAAAAATTATAAAAAAGAATTGGAGCAAAAAAACTTGCTAGGGTCCTTGATTTATTAGAGTGGCCTTTCCAGAGTTCCGATCTTAATTTAATTGAGAACCCCTGGGAAAATTTGGACAGTCGAAAAAACAGAAAGACGCCCAATAAATGAGGAACATATGTGGAAAGTGGTTGAAGAAGAACGGGCAAAATGCTTGAAGAATTCATTAAAAAACAAATTGCAAGAGCGCCAACATCGATAGCAGAAACAATGTAGTTGCGCTAAGGGGGAGGCACACTAAACATTAAGTTTTAATTTTATTTTTAATGTAATTGCTTATAAGTAAACTGTGACCAAATAATGACTTTATTTTTATAAATATCTTTTTTATTGATTAGTTATCAACATTTATTCAAAGAAGAATAAGACTGTTCGAAGACCTGTTCACAGTGGTGGGTTTCTGAAAATTTGACAGTTTTATGGGTTTTAAGGTGCTTAATTTCCTCCAGACCCCACTGAATGACTTTAATTATCATATATGTAATTGCCCATATTCAGATGTGATCTTTTGTTACCATTTCTTTTACCACCACACCAAAGGTGTCCAATTAAATCAACTACTCTAATACTGAAATGAAATGTACCTTTGGCAAAGTCTCGAGAAGCATTTCTATCATAGCCGCCTCCTTGTACTCCTTCCAGGCCTCAGCCTTGTTAGCTGCCTGCTCCGCCTCGGCGCGAGCGCGTGCCAGTGCGGCACAAGCTTCCGCTTCACCCCTCGCTCTCACCGCTTCAGCCTCGCCCTCGGCCTCCAGCACAGCACGGATGCGGTGAGCCTCTGCAATCTTTTCCAGACGATATTTTTCTGCCTCGGCAGGTCTGCAATACAAGTTTTTATTATTACAAAAACGCCTCATAAAATTATTAATTACTCATTTTTGAGTATGTACAAATTTTTAAGAGCCAATTGTAGGATTTTGTCCCCAGAGGGATCATCATTAATTAAGATAAATTAAAGACTAAGATATTTATATAGGAAAGTATGTCTGGAAGTTTTTTGGCGTTTTGACTTGTCACTGGCTTAACATCTGGCTGGCTTAACATGATCGATCACTTTACACAATGTAACATTAATTGGAAAGTTATATCATATGTATATCATGTACCTCGCTTATTTTATTCAATACAATAGCACTATCCCCATATATGGTTAAAATTTGTCATTCCCGAAACAATATATTTTTGACTAGAGTATGAAATGCTGTAAACACCCAAAAAAAATTTCCATACTTCTTTCCCATTATAAAAATAGCTTTATCTCTGTGAGACATCAATTACTGTTTATTATTACTAATTAATTACTAGTGGTTATTCTACACATACTTATCTAGTCTTTGTTGTAGGATTTTTTTTAAGTGACTTAGTTTTTTTATCGGCATAATAAAAAATGCTATTTTAAATTCAAACGCCCGCCATTTTGTCAAAAATCTATATTTTTAAAAACCCCTACGTCCAAGACTTATAGTATTAATATTGATAAAGTTTTTGTTTTTTTTAATTCTAATGATTACAGATGAAATGGGAGCGGTCACCGCGGAGGACCTTTTTTTTTCAGCGGTGGACAGAATCCAAGAATTTTCTACCAATGTTGTAATTTTTTAATAAAAAAATTGACATATTCTTAAAAGTATGTACTTTCATGTAGAAATGATACCAATACCACAATTCATACAGGTTTTCTTAAAAAAAATTACCTTTTCGTTTACGTTTTCTTAAATAAATAACCCATACATTTTTGCACAGATACAATTCCGAGCAGCTAGTTGCGTTTTATTTGTTATAATAAAATACAAGATTTATTTTATCACAAGAAAAATTAACAATATTAAATCTAACAAAATCATTACAATTGCCATGTACAGAATTATTGCATTGGTGCACATAAGTTGCTTCCCAATATTTATTTATTCAAGAAGCACTTAGAAAATATTATGAGGAGGAAGTAAAAACTTGGAAGACTGTAACGATACCTGCGAACAGTTGCTTCTAGCTCCTGTTCTTTACGCTGCACTTCTTGAAGTTGCACGGCGATCTCCTGCGTTCTTTCTACAACCTTAATCTGCATCTGCTCCTCCTTGATCCTCTGCTTTGTCTTGGCTGCTTGGAGCTCATAGGCCATCTCTGCTTCGGCCTAGAAAATTACGGGGTTTATAAAATAAAGTATTCTTACATAAAGTAATAAACTGTATAAAAATAAGAGATTTATATAACTGAACACCACACGAGCAATACTATTCCATAACAATGAAAATTAGAGAATTTTTTAAATATAAATATCCATATTTTGTTGGTCCATAATAATGAAGATCGATATACCTTTTTAGTTTGAACCTCAACATCGTAAGCTGCCTTTTTCAATTCGAAATCACGCTGCGCCTTGGCTATTTCAGTGTCGTTTAAGAATCTGGCTGCCATTCGTTGTTCCTCGGCAATCGCTTCTTTAATCTGAGCCTCGCAGCGAGCTTCTGCCTCTCCGATACGAGCGTCTCTTTTCACTTCTGCTGTCCTAGCCATGCCCAAAGATTTCAGGTATCCCTAAGCAATTTCTCTTAAATTAGTCATCACATCCAATATGAATGTGAATTTTAAAAAATAATTATAATTATTAGCAACAGTGGACGAGATTAGGCATTTAAAAATTCAGAAGTTGACTTCTGAAGAATCTGCCAACACATTTTGGGACTTTAATTTTGATTTGTCTTTGAGAAGAAACTTCTTTTCTTCTACATTGATAACGCTGTGTATCCACACATTGTATTTTAATGTAAAAGTAAAGCTTTACACGTCTTGAATGTGTACACAGAACAATAAAATAAACATGCATTAAAACGAAACATCTAAATGGTGCTAAAAACTTATTTTAGAGTGATTCACAGTGATTGTAACAATATGGATTAATAAAATATATTAACCTGTTAACCGGGCGGGACGTATAAATACGTCAAACATAAACAATATCGGGTATGGGCAAGATGTATAAATACGTCCTTGAAATATATGTTGCACCCTGGAACGGGCAGAACATATATTTTCGAACAACAAAGGTTTAGGTCATCATTAGACATGAATTCAAGACATGGAGTATCATTTCGCTATTGAGAGTGGTGGACGTGTTCTGGGTGACGGTTACGTACTTATATATTATTTACTTTTTTTTTTTATATTTCCAACCTTTTTATTTTAGAATACATTTTTATAAGTATCCATCAAAATGAATGAAAACGATATCAGCGATGACGAAATCAATGTAAGTACCAATCCGTTTTTATGTTGGTATTCTTTTCTATTTGTTTGTAATTTTATATTTTCCTTTGTACTTTATATATAAATAAACTAAAAATATATATTTTGTGTTTTTTCATTTATTTTAAGCATAAATAAAAAAATATGATATTACGTCCTTTCACTAGGGCGTGACGTACTGACACGTCCTAGTGAAAACGTTCGCACCCGTTATATGTTGCGTAATTAAAAGGGGACTCGCCCGGTTAACAGGTTAAAAATATTATTGAAAGGGTATCACACCCACCGCCCCAATTAATAAAATTACCAGATAATTTGAAGGACATCATATCCACCAACCCAATTACTGAAATTACTAGATAACTTGAAGGACATCACATCCATCGACCCAGTTAAAGAAAATACCAGAATTTATTTTTATATACCTTCACCATATGTAAATAAGTACATATTTAATAAATAAAATGGTGTAGATTCCAATGTGCATAAAATACAAGAGAGTTATTTAAAAAGAGTCGATACAAATACGTAAATAAAATAGTTGCTTTTATCAACAGGCGAATATAGTAAATATGTGGTTTAAAATGTGAACATTACTGAAGGTTTAAAAAAATATATATTAAACTATACTCACAAAACTGAATACATAATATTAAAACTAAATATAAAAAAAAATTCTGTACATTAATAATTTAATTCAATTTTACGAAGTTGTGAAGTTGCAATTTTTCAGAACAAAGTTCTATGAAATTTAAAACCAAATAAAATAACAATTAGAAAAACATACAGAAAAATCAAATCGACGAAAAAATATTTGGATTTGAACCACGGATTAGAAGATGCGTGGTTCGAATCCCGGTAGCAGCCAATTATTTTTTCGTTGACATGATTTTTCGGTATGTCTTTCTATTTGATTAATAAATTTGGTATTAGATTCAATATTCATTCATTTGCATTGCACAAAAATAATCACAGCTATACAAGTGGAATTATTTACTTCTTTATTCATAAGTATCTGTTAATATTTTTTGTGTATATCCTAAATGTATAATAAATATATTATACATTATAATGATATACTCTCCTAGCGGTAGGCAGAGAGATATAACACCTCACATGTACCAGAGCAACAGAAATGTGAATGAGGATTCCTTTGAGGCATCCAGTGGATATATGAACGATGACGACAATGTGATTGATATAACCATGGAAGAAATTAAAAGGGCATTAAAAGGGAATGGCAAGGCTGTGGGGCATGACAATGTTGCTGCTGAGTACATTAAGGCTGGTGGTCCAGTAATTCTCTCCTGGTTCCAGAGACTCTTCAACCAATTAAAATAAAATTAGAGGAGTCACAATCTAATATTATCATGTCTCTATACAAAGGAAAAGGGTCGCGCATGGTCTGAGCAAGCTATCGCCTATTGAGCTTTGTTGGCAATCTGTATGCTAGAATTTTGAAGAGTGAGAAAGGCGAAAAAAGTATGGGATGTACAAGGAGCGTTCGTGAGTGAAGGAGGATGCACGGATCAGATTTTCTCACTACGTCAGATGAATGAAAAGTTTTTGACAAAGAATTAAGAATTTTTTGTGCCTTTGTGGATCTGCAAAAAGCGTACGGCAGAGTGATAAGACTAAAGTTATGGAAATTTTGTCTAAATACGGGGTGAAGAGTAAGCTCAAACAGACATTTGCATTCCTGTACGGGAGAAGTAGTGCTTGTGTCAGAATTAATGGGTGACATGAGAAGCTAATGGTTTGATATTACAAAAGCTCTCAAACATGTCACCGTGGCTTTTCAACCTGTACAAAGAAGTATGAAAGGACTGAAGGAAGTAGGAAGCGAAAGTAGATGGGCTCACCATATCCTGCCTACTATACGCAGACAATCCAGTACCAGAGTGAAGCTGGTCTGCAGCGCCTGGTTCCAGGATGTCCGAAGTATGCTTGGATGAATGTCAGTAAATCGAAAGTGACGGTGTTCAAGAGAGACGGAAGAGCAAAGCTCAAGTGAGATGTAATGATAAACAATGTATGCTTAGAACAAGTGAACGAGTGTGTATATTTGGGAAGTACGTTTTAGTAGAGATAACAAGGCCGAGAACAATATCGAAGGAGTGACTACGGGAAACAATGTACATGGCGCTCTGAATACAAATATGGCAAATAAGAATCTGTCAAAGGAAGCAAGACTGGCTGTATATAATGGAGTTCTAGTGCCAACTCTGATGTGTGGAAGTGAAGCCTGGAATTGGAATATAAAAGGAATGAAAGTAAACTGAATGCAGTGGATAAATGTAGTCACTAAGGCGCTTCTGTGGTATAACTTTGGTCAATAGTGTGAAGGAATGAACAAATTAGACGTAATGCTTAGAATGTAATGCTGGCTGCTGCGTGGTAGATAGAATTAAGAAAGGGTTGCTGAGATGGTTTGATAATGTAGATAATGAGTGAGGAAAGGATGGTTAAGAAAAATATCAAGTGTTGAAGGCAGCAGGAACAGAGGGCATTGATATTGCATGATGCATGAGAAGATGAATTAATGTAGCCGAAGCAAAAGTGGTGTGCCAAATTAGAAGAATATGGCATTCTATCCTCTCTACCTACCCCTGTAGAGAAACGTTGTGATGGTTAATTAGTAAGTTAGTCATTTCTGCCTTGACATACATCTTACATTTATTCTTCCATCATCAAACAAGCACACCAGGTCTCAGCTTCTGCCATTTAATTCGAACGGAATTTATTACATTTGGCCAACCTTTCTGCTTTCTGTAACCTTTGAACTTTTGTACAAACTCAAAATTCTCCCGTTTGTCCGCCATGTCTGTCTATCCAATTATATTTTCCATATGCTCGAATCATCTAAGAATACAATTTTTTTAATATTCATTGTACTAACAGTCTGTTTTTAATTTTCTCAGCAAGTTTCACCGGCACATGTACTAAATCTTTTATGTACACTGTCTATTGTATTTTATATGAGAAGATGTTATTGTCAAAAATTTATATTCCTGATAACGGACAGTGCTTGACTTCCAATACTCTTCCTCTTTTTATCTTCATTCGTTTTTTCAATCAGAATATGTTCTTGGATACCAATACCCTTGGTCCACCGCTTCTCATTCACACACACAAACACATACAAATAATACATAATATGTATATAATTTTGTGCATATAAACAGAAGAAAATCCAGTAAAATTCCGTTAATTCAAAAATTAAAGTCATGGAGATCATTTTAAAATTATATTACAACTTAGTTACTTACAAGTATAAGTAGTACAAAATTGTTGATAAAATTTATGTACTAAAGAAAATGTATGCAATGTGGTTTCACAAAATAAGATTTTTTAGAGGCAATTAGCAACCTTTATAGCAAAAAAAAAGAATTGTCTTAAAAATGCCAAATTCTATTTAGGAATGCGGTAACTGAATTATAATTTTATTTGACTCAACATGAAATATTCACAATATTTTAATATTTGAAGACCCCATGGCAAGAAACTGTTAACTAACATTCAAGTAATTTTGAGATAATTAAACGTTTGCATTTCGTCTTTGAAAAATATGTTTTATTGCTTATTCAAGATTAATTTTTATTTATTTATGTCACTAAAATATCAAAAAAATATTTTCAAAGTAAAAAAAATGCATTTATGCACAAAAAAATAAAAATATACTAATTTTCCCTAAAAAATGTAGTTAACAACCATTTTTTCGCCCCTGGAACTCATTTTTAATACAATAAAACCCTTTTAAAATTCGTAAAACACGAACATCAAACAACCCTTCAAATGCTATCCATTTTTAACATCCATTATCAAAAATACCTGGCATGTTAATTAATAATACATAACATGGTATGTACCATTTAAAATTATTGAAAAATAATATATAAGTACATATTATGTATAATAGTCTTCAAATAAAAACAAATATATGACAGCACCTACTGCCAGAGTAAAATTTATGCTAACCATAAATATTCCAATCAAATTAAAAAGCAAGAACGTGTTAATTTCAGAATGATGGCATGACCGTGTTATTATTGAAGATAACATGTTCTTTGATTTGGTTTTTATGAAAAAATGTAGTTAACATGTTCATCCCTATGATTTGAACATGTTCTAATTATTTTTAAGTTCTGAACTTATTTTCAATGGAAAAAGTGTACAATATTTTGTTTAGACGGCTTATTAACTCATTTTTGACAACAATGTTAGTTAACAACTTCTTGCCGTGGGTTCTTCATTTGGTAAAATACAATTTTTAAGGATACAGTATTTGGTTGTCTCGAGTTCAACACAAACTAATGGTCAAATTTCTAAAAATAATTATTATCCACATATTTCTTAACCAAAAATGTGTATTTGTAATATTTAAATATAAATCAATTGCTAAAATTTGAATTACTTACGAATTAACATTATTTTACTGAACTGAAGTGAGAAATATTATACGTACTACAGTACTACACCGTATAGAACCCAAGCTTTAGTAATTTGTATGCTTCTATAGTACGTAAATAAATATAATAAGTCATAAACTATTGAAATATCAGCAAAATATAAGTACAATGCAAGCTAGGCCAAGTGTTACTACAGTCAGTAATTTTTTTTAAAAGTAACGATACACAGGTTACAAACTAAATAAAATGACATACCTTGGCCCCCTGTGGCAAAAAAAAAGAAAAAATGTATTATGCCAATGTTGTTGATATTAATAAAATACCTAAAGTAATATTATGAAATAATAACACCAAATATAACATAAATCAATGTTTTCAACTAACTAACATGATATATTTAACTATTCAATGGTATTATATTATAAAATAGCCTATTGCCTAAGTTTGATCAATAAAACATAATGTTCTTCTTAAAAACATGAGGCATTTATATGATAAAATTAAATAACATTTTTAATAATATGGTATTATCCTTACCTCCTCATCCCTGATGTCTTTCAAAGTGTAGGACACAACAGTGATTCCCATATTCACAAGATCACTGGAAGCCACTTCAAATACCTAAAAGCAATCAATATACAAATAATGCATGCTGCATCAGAAAATTACAGGAAAAAATAATCCGGCCTATTTACATTTTTCAGTGAATAGACGACTAGAAAAATATGTTTTTTTTGCCAACGTCAATAAGTCGTCCTATAACATCCAATGATAACCCATTGAAACTAGTTAAAAGATCCTTAACTAAACATATGTCAGTATCATTCCTCCAACAGAAAAATTAGTAAAATCTTGTTATAGGTGTCGCGTATGTGCAACTTCAAAAATAAAGAATAAAATGAGAAAACAAACCTAGTTTGTGTGTTTAGAATGTCAAATAGAAAATTGTTTCAAACTATATTATGATTTTAAAAAGTTTAAAAAATATTATTTAGAAGTTTGTAAATACTGTTCAAAATGAATGTCTGTGCAAACAAATATTATCACTACTTGTCATCTCATATTAAATTTTGCTTATGTTATTTCGTAATTATTTGGAGGATTTCAGTGTTTGTTTTTGTGTGTGGGGATACTGAGAATCATTCCCATTGATATAAGCAATTCATAAATTTAAATGTTATCTTGTTTAAAGTCGTAAAATATAATGCCTCTGCATATGAGATATATCATATGTGTTTGTAATGTGTTGAATGGGTTTTGTTTTTGTGTGTGGGGATACTGAGAACCATTCCCATAGATATAAGCAATTCATAAATTTAAATGTTATCTTGTTTAAAGTCGTAAAATATAATGCCTCTGCATATGAGATATATCATATGTGTTTGTAATGTGTTGAATGGGTTATGTCACAATGTGCGCAACTTTTTGATCATGGGGACCTGCGTTACCTTGTAAAATTATATGTATGCGTTCTTCAATTGGCTGCGTTAATATCCACAAATAGTTTGCGCTAATTACTCTTACTTGGATGCGCTAAAATTGTTTTGAATTTTAAATTCCCAGTTAATTTGATTATTTTTTCTAATAACTTCGGAAGAAATTATAACTGATTTATCCTATTATTTCACATGTTTATGAACAATTGTTTTTCTGTGTTTGCGTTGGTCTGAGTCGGAAAATAGACAGAATCGAATTTAAATAGAGTATAGATTGAAGAAGTATTCCATTAATTCAAAGACAATTAACCTTTTCGATTACGGTCATCCAAACATGACTATTAATTTTTTTTTTTTTTTTTTAAATAAACAGCTTTTTTCGTGAGTTTTACGATTTTATGCGAATTTCGCAATCGCATCTCAATAAATTCTTTTGTGGTACCTCGGATTTTGAATTAACGAGGTTCGGCTTAATTTTTTTTTTCCAGTTTCAATTTGTTTATACAGTAGAACTTCATTAATTAGAAATACAAGGAACCTAAAGAAAACATTACGAATTACGCGGAACCCTGTTAATTCGAAACTTGAGGTACAAAAAAAAAAAAAAAATTGCGGTGTGATTGCGAAATTCACAAAAAATTGTAAAACTCATAGAAAAAGCCATTAATTTTATAAAAAACATATGTATTTTTACATATTTCAAGAAATTATTATGAAAACACAGTACAATACAACCTCTGATTTACACTTCTCCAGAGTACAGCAAACAATGGGGTAAAACTAATCAATTAATATATTTCGAATTATCAGGGTACGAATTAACGGGGTTTTAGTGTATATGTAAATAGTGAATAAAGTTTATAAAGTAGTTGATGCTGGAAAAGTGAAGTAAAATTGGTCATCTCGATTTTGTGAACAAACCTACCTGCTTGGAAAACTTCTTGCGATCCTTGTATATTTCCTCGACCGTCATAGATCCCATTATTGCCCTCTGGTGGCCTTCCAGTGTTACCAGTGCAATATGTTGGATCTCCAGGTCGCCCTTTCCGAGGAACTGTTCACATGCGGCCAACAGCATTTCAGAGTTCTGTCCTTGAATCTTAACCTAAAATAAATATTTAATTTTCGCATTAGGAAGAATGGTTGAAGGATAACCAAAAAAATATTCCCCACATTTTATGCACTTTCTGCTGACATAATATCAAAAGAATAAATATATTCAAAATTCTACTTCACCACTACTGTGTAATAAATGGTACCAATGGTAATCATCCGTTTGTTAGATAAATGTCGCAGTATACATACATATATCATGTGATTATTACATGGGTACATTATTTAATTCCTTCTTTTGACACACTATTAGCTTGGAACTCAATTCATTAAACACAACGTAAAACACATTTGTTTTAGGATGAAGGTTCATTTAAGAGTTAATTATATTACATCACATATCAAATGCGGAGTTTAACACATTAAGAATGTGTTAAAGTCCGCATTTTATAACTTTACACTTTTTAATACACTGTTATGTAATAATGTGTATCTGTGCATTAGTAACTATCCTTGCCGTCTTTAGTTGATAATGCGGATTAATTGAAATTCAACGCCTTTTGGTTTTTAAAAAATATTTAATAAGGAGTGCAAAGTTATAAAACATTTACTCTACTGGGAACCAACTATAATACATTATGATAGATGCCATTGAAAACATTTAATTTGATGCCAGTACAAATGATTACAAATAAAATCTCATTAGTTTATTGTGACTAGACAGCAGGCGCGTGCAGTGGGAACAATAAGCGTGACTTTTATTTAACCACATATTAGGAAAAAAAAATCAAAATTAAATATTTATCTGGCAGAATATTATGAAATATTAAAAATCTGAATAAAATGTTAATTATTGTGATTTGAATATTACGAGATATATATCTTTTCAAAATATATTCTTAGGAAAAAGTCACGCTTCTTGTTCCCACTGCACGCCCCTGCTAGACAGTGTATATAGATAGATACCTGTGCAATGCCAGTAACAGAAATCGGCACTCCTTGACTGGTGTAGACAGTGGGGCTTTCGACCTGTAATGTCATGGTGTTGAGAGAGATTCTCTGCACTTGTTGCACACATGGCCATACAAAGGCCCTTCCTCCGGGGACCAGAAGTGGCTTTGAGTAACAGCATCCTGTATAAATAATGAATTTCTGAGAAAGGTTTGCTTACGACAGTTATTTTATTTTTTATGTATTTCTATTAAACGCTTTAACAGGCCATGAAGTCAGATTACAGAACCAAAACATATCATGAAAAACATTCGGGCTTGAGTAAATCACATAGAATATTGTAATCTTGCCGGGAATCGAACCCGGAACCCTTGATGAGAAGCCGGTGTCTGATGTGTCCGCAGTACAACAGATGTCACTGGTCGCAATGTCGTTGGCTAGCGCACTGCAAGTTGTCTAGCTGTGTGTCATGTTGATTATGATAAAATAAGATATGATTATGATAAAATAAGAAAAAATAAGAAGAGAAAAAGAAAGATAAAAGAAGATCAAAAGAAAAAAAATGCAATCTGTGTCTCTTTAATTTTATCCACCACCAAATGGAGATACTACAGTGCCATGCCTATTGGGATACAAGGGACGCAATGCAAGTCCGCCAATCATGCCACTTTGTGGACAAAGTACAAATGTATAGAGCATTGAACATAAATTAATTCGCAACACTTTTTCACAATCGCATTGATGTAGTTTTTTGGGATATTCTGTCGTGTATATCTGACTTCTCTGGCCGAAGTTTCGAATCCTATTGCAGGTCCATCATTAAGGCTGATGTTGATGGATCCTGCAATGAGATCAGATACGTCGGCCTGAGAGGTTGGATGTACAAGGTAGAATATCCCAGAAAACTACACACAGAATATTCTGAACAGCCGTGAAAACCTGAGAATGTCGCATTAAATTGTTGCAATGAAAAAAATCCATATTTTATGCAATAGTGACATTTTTTATTTTCTTTGGGTCATAATGTTTCTAATGGTGACAATAACTTGTTATCAAACATATAAAGTAAAACCCCGTCAATTCAAACCCCGATAATTCGAAATTTACTATAATTTGAAAGTCACAAACTGTTACTTGTGCGTTTGAAAATAAAAATAAAATATTAGTTAGATTAATCCCGATAATTCGAAAACCCCGGTAATTTGTAATTCAAAATAATTTTTAGTCCTTTGCGCTATAAATCAATACATTTTACTTCACACAATTAAATTTTTTTTGACAAAATTTAAAAAATATTTTGATTTTTTTTCGTAAGTCAGAATAACAAATATGTCAATATTTGGGTATACTTCTTTTCATTTAATAAAGGCAATCGAAGTAGTTAGTGTAAGCCGTGCGTACTAGGCACATTGTTTCATCGTGTTGGTGTTTTGTACCCGTAGACACTAACACAACGAAACAATATGCGTCGTACGCATGGCTTACACATACTAATTTGATTGTCCTTCTTAAATGAAAATCGGTCTACATTAGAGATAGAACTGTCGTGATCGTTGTATAAGCATAGTAAATATTGCGTTTTCAAATAATTTTTTTGAAATATGCAAAAAAATACGTATTTTTCACAAAATTAATGGCTTTTTTAATGAGTTTTACGATTTTTGGCAAATTTTGCAATTGGGTCGTACTTTTTTTTTAACCATAGTTTTGAATTAACGGGGTATGCATGTTCAAAATGTTTTTTTTGGTCCCTTAAATTTTGTTCTCCAAATGTAGCAAATTTATTTTGTGGTAACATAATTATAATTAATATAAATTAACTTTGTTTAAACCACTTATTTATTGAAAAAAATCAACATGTTTCGAAGCTAATGGCTTCTTCATCAGGAAAACAAAAATAATATTTAAAAATCGAGTATAGATCAAAATCATGTTAATTAGGTACTTTATATTATCATTTTCCATATATAACTTTTTAATATTTTGATCTATACTCGATTTTTAAATATTATTTTTGTTTTCCTGATGAAGAAGCCATTAGCTTCGAAACATGTTGATTTTTTTCAATAAATAAGTGGTTTAAACAAAGTTAATTTATATTAATTATTAACCTTAAATTTTGAATTAACGAGCTATAGCTTATATAGAACTATATAGCTTGATATATATTAAAAATATCTTCACTAGCAAGAAATTGTAAGTAAACATACTTCACGAAATTCCAAAAAGTTGAGACACACAATACGTATTTGAATCAGATTGACTCTGTTGACATTTGACCCTCTCGGAGATAAAAATAATTTGGTGGGAGGGAATGGATGAGGCGGAAAGAGGTTGAATTGTTAGGTTGAGATGATTAAGTAACAGTATGCATTAAGATAGGCACCAAAGTACATTTATAGTAGGACAGTTGTTATGATAAACTATGATGAAATAAGGTATAATTATTAGTTAGACATAATGATGTTCAGTTATCAATGATACATTTTGAGAATAATATTATCATAAACACTGCATTGGCTCACAGTTATAGTAACTCAAATCACTCAATAGTAGTTTTGGATTGTTTTGTTCAATGGAAAGGATCATCAAAGACGAACAAACCATGAATATTGTACAGATGAAATTGGAGCTATAGACATTTTAGTAGACCTAAAAGTGCATGCATTTTGTTAAAAAAAATGGATTTTAATGCTGTTGTCCTCTGAATGAAATTCTCTCATTACCAAATATTGAAAGCGGAATGATAAAATATATATTCTGAACTATGCAATATTGCTATTTCTGTATCTTTATAGATATTGTATGACATTTTAATGCCGCCAATTTTGACAGGTTTGAAAAACAGGTGGCCCTCATGGCGCAGTGGATATGACACTGGCTTCCCACACCGAGGGCTCCGGGTTCGATTCCCAGTGAGGTCACAATGTTAATCTATGTGATTTACTCAAGCCTGGGTGTTTTGTGATGTATTTCGCTTCTGTAATTGGGCCTCCTGGCCTGTTGAAGCGTAAAAAAAAAATTAAAAAAATTAATGAATAAGTTAATGTTTATGATTCAGAGCTTTCTGATCTAGACATCTGTTAAATATCAAAGCGCCAATGATAGCATAGATAGCAGTCAAGACATGATGTTTACGTTATATTATCATAAGAATACGGCAGATTGTCATGTATATTTGGTATCTTCGTGGACACCAAAGAGGGATAATTATATGATACATGTATTTGATACCTAATATATTTTGTATTCGTGTGATATATTTAAATCATTGGACATTTTGGTTTATAGTTGAATATAGGCATAATAAGTAAATTGAAATATTTTTTATTTATTATTTAAAAAAACAGCCTGAGCAGAGTGTCAAATGATAATGTTGATAACGCTATTTAACTAAACAGAATTTCTCAGGAATATTAAAAAAAAACTTCTTCAGCAAAATTTCTGGTCTATTTTGTCATGTCCCGATCCCTCTGGCTGACTCCCGATGGTGGACCCAACAGTGGGAACCGAAACGTCAACAAGAGAAAAACTGAGAATATATTTACACCAAATTTTTTTCGCAAATAATTTATAAGAGAAATATGTATATTAAAAATTAGATATCTTAAATAATTATACCTAAGTTAAAATACTATCCAAAATGCAAGTTTAAAAACATTGATATGATATTTACAGCGCATTTATGATAAAAACATGGCTAGAATTAAAGTTAAAAACATGGCTAGAATTGAAATCGTACATGAGTTACCATGTTTTTTCATATTGGTAAAAAATCTATATTTTAACCATAAATCAAAGTATAACGTTTACATGGCACTTATAATAAAAGGATAACCATTTATTATAATAAAAATACGCTGAGTTAATGTAATTCAATATTTAAAGGCGCCTGTATAAAATGGACCTATATGCAAAAACAAAATTTTACAGGAGAGAAAAAACACTTAGTGCCAGTTGTTTCAAGTCGGATTAAAGTAAAATTTGTTTAAAGTACATATTTTTGCATTCTCCGCCAACCAAACAATCCGTTTCGTTAAAAATCTATGCTTTAAACGAACTTTTATTTTAATCCAACTTGAAACAACCGGGCCTTGGTGGAATAAATAACCAGAATTTCAGATTTTTTATTTTCTAATATACACTTGCCAATTAGGGACACAATTTTACGTTTTCTTTGTTTATGCATGTTGTTAAGCAATCCCAGTGATATTTAGAGATGGGTCATTTATGAACAAACTGTTCATTTAGAACAGTTCACTTTGTTGAACAAACTAACAGTATTGTTCACTTCAGTGAATGATGTTCATTATTTCAGTAGGTGGGAAAAAAATATTAAATCCCAAAATCTTTGGCAAAAGTCAATCTTATAACTTTGTGTTAGTCGATAATTAAATTTTTGGAAACTGAAAGCACCCCCCCCCCCCTTATTTACATTTTTTGAGTTGATGTAGGTAAAAGAAGGTTTGGATGGAGACCGAAAGCACTACCTCCTCCCCACGGTCTCAAAACTTTGGTGGTGACTCGGTGAATGGCAGTTTAGTTAACTGAACTAAAATTCCCATCTCTAGTGTGGCCTTTTTACATGTTAGCCAACTTTTGAGGTCGATTTTATGCAAGATTCGAGTTGAAACCATGAAAAATATCATATTTAGTGCATACTGTTATGTAGACTCTTTTTGCATAAGGACGCCTTTATTTGACTATATATTATTATTTATAAGATTACATTACAATTCCATATTTTATTTATATTATATTATTGTTTATAAAGAAATCGCTTCAACTATTTGAACTGGCCGAAAATCCTGGATCTGGTAGGTATTCGTCCAAGCAAATAATATTAACTCAGTTTCGAACTAAAAATATTATCTCACGTAACATTAAATATATGACAAAATGTTTTCAATATATATCAGGTTGTTCCAACCAGTTCAACCATATATCAGGTTGATTAAATTCAATTAAGTTACAATTTAATTAAGTGAATCAGTTTACTAGAAATCATGTAGCAGGGGCGATATTAAAAGATCCTCGGATTCGTAGCCAGATTAGTCAAATATCATAATACCCAGATCGGTAGAGCTCTAATAACGTATGCATGAAAAAATGTAAGATTGTGGCATTCTGTCGCATTACAAATAAAATAAAACAATTAAACAAAATAAATAAAAAATCCATGTTGTTTAAATAACAATAAAGTTAGCAAACAAGAATTTTTCTAAATGTTTATCATTTGTTGAGCTGTATTCCAATCCAAATTTAAACCGTGTGTCATTTGACAGATGACCAGAAATGAAGAAGAAATCAATGGCACCAGGGTGATCAGAAAAATATGATTAAATAACCAATCAAAACTCCAATGAATTCTGGATCTAGTGATTTTTAAATACATTATTTGGATAAATATCAAGTAGTTTAAAAAGAAGCAGGAAAGAGTTATGAGAAATAAAATAAATAAGCTAATACGGAAAGAATGTTCTGTTATGTTGGTACATGGATACGACTATATCCTGTAGTATTCAAATTTTACAACACAATTTAATGACCCATAATGATGGATAAAGTAATTAAGCGTTATAATGGGTTAAATAATTTTAACAGAAAATGGTTAATGATTTTCCTAGCATTCCAGATACATAGTCAAATATCGAATTACGAAATTATTATTTAAGAATATATAGATAGTTACTTCATATTTCCAAATGATAATGAAGAATATATAAATAAATTCTATTAATACCCGATTGAACGAGGATTCATAATTATTTTTATACATAAATCTTCTTTTATGAAATAATAATTAGAGAGATATGTTTTAAAAAAATCATTCAAGTTCATATCATGGCATATAAATAATTTTGGAGATTCATAGCTTATAATTACAAAGTAGAGGTCATTTTTTTTGGAGATCACGCCCAACGACACGTGATTTAGAGATCATTGTATTAACACGGAAGTAATTATCAAAAACAAACTACTATTTATGAAATATAGAAAAGGAATTTTTGATATTTCATAAATGGATTGAGCTCAACAAACATGCTAGGCGAAGTAAAAAATCAATAATGCGAACATAATATAGTACTAAACGCACGTAAACATGACGCGCCCTGCCAAATGTATTCTACATTCATGGTGATGTAGGATACAATTTGTCTGGGCATATTCTCATACCTGACACAACTAGCGCTTCATTAGGACCACAGGTCACGAATCCCCAAGTCATAATTATACTTTGTCAAGTATTTATTTACTTAGCGAACAAATAAGCTACACCAGACGAAATACCACAAACACACCAACCGAGCCTGATACACTTCCGTAGTAAAGCGAGTTAAGCTACGTTCAGTATAAAGTGCTCGTATGCTTCAACTCGAGCATTCAGCACAGACAAACAGAGATAAATAGATAAAAAAAACATGTTTTCAATTTCTCTCTTCTATGATATTTCAGTGTTGCTATAGGTAAATTATGTCAAGGCAAGGTTTTAGGATGATTCCGTCATCCCAAAACATGCAAAATACATTTCCAAGTGATTTTGAGAAAATTATTTATTTTTGTCATTGTTTTTGAATACTAAAGGAGTTTTTCACAAATGATTATAATAATTATTAATTGACTACCCATCCCAAAAAAGATCCCATATTTTCAATATCATCAAGTTTCTGGAAGTGAAATATGAATTTGTCGACGAATTACTTCTAAACTAGGAAACAAATAAATTTTAACTTCAGTACCTCGGAGCGTCGGCTGGAGATATCAGATACATGGATACAGATACAGATACAGATACAGATACAGATACATGGCAGAATACCCCAGAAAACTACATGCGGAAGATTCGGAATGGCCGTGAAAACCTGAGAATATTTTTAAGAATTTTTTCTATTGGTCTCTTTTGTGAAAGCGGGTAATGGCATTATTATTTTAATACTATTTTCTGCAACATATGCCAGATTAGGTATTTGTGGCATAACAAATGTATTAGGTAGGTACTCTTCATTCCATTCCCAATGATAAGTTATTTCACAACTATTATCATTGTCTTTCGACGCAGCAGGGTACAATATTTTTACTACTTTTGAATTTTACTAATGCGTAGTATCCTTCTTTTTGACTTCTTTCTAATTCTTCATTTTCCGAAGATCTTGATTTGATAAATCTACAACTGTTCCTCATTTGTTGAGTCTTTTTAAAGAATGTTCTTAGGTTTTCACGGCCGCTCAGAATCTTTTGGTTTGTATCTTCTGGGATACTATGCCGTGTTTTTACGACCTTTTTTTTCTTTTGTTTAAACTGCCAGCTTTTTTCTTCATTCTATCCATTCTTAATTGTTTTTCTCTTCCTTGTCTTCCATTTCTGCTTCTTTAACTGCCATTATAGAACTTGCCAGAAGAAATATACTCTCTTTTACGCACGGTATTACTACTTTTTTTTCTTGGAAAGACTACACTTTTATTAACTAAATATATGGCCTTGGCGGTTGTAATAATAATAATTTGTGAAGTAGAGCTAACAGAAATATAGTTACGAGGCACAAATTGTCAGATGATTTTGCTTGAGTGTACAATTCATTCTGAACATTATTTGTTGAAGCTGCAAATGAATTTATTTTTCGAATGGGTCTTCTTGAACTGGTACTTTGTGCAGAACATTACTTATTGGATCCACTGTTGTAGTTGAATTTAAATCAATGGTTGATGCATCAGTCCTGAGTCTCATTGAGGATACCTACTTTTTGATATAGTGTATTAGAAGAATTTAACTCATTTGATGATTGTAGTCTTCTTAACTGCTGAACTGAATTATCATCTTCAAAAGCTATCCATACTGTATATAGCATTGATACTTCAATACAACTAGTTTAACCTAAACCATTTTGATAAAAATCTTAGAAATATTTTAGTAGATCTGTTTAAATTTTACTCCAGTTAGGTACTCGAGGAAAGTTGACTTCTTTTTATGACCATGGTTTTTATAATCGAACAAGCCGTAACCCATCAAAAATGATGGTACTTTTACATATCAGTTCGGTTCGGTTAAAAAAAAAAATTCAAAAATAAAAATGATCGAAAAAAGTTTAAAAAAAAAAATTTTCGAGAAAAAGAATTTCTCGAAAAAAAAATTACTATAAAAAAATTACGGACGTTACAACGAACAGACAGACAACGAAATTATTATAAAACCAAATTAATTAATCAATTAGAATGACATAAAGAAAAAATCTAATCCACGAAAAAATATTTTGACTACTACCGGGATTTTAAATATTTAAAATATTGTTTCGTGGAATAGATTTTTTCTGTATGTCTTTCTAATTGATTAATTAATTTGGTTCTAAAAACTTCACAGAACTTTGTTCTGAAAAATTACAACTTCATAAATATGAATGTGTTCTTGAATTTGAAATTATTATAATTCGGATACCTATCATCATAAATACCTAATTAATTATGTTTTTCAAAAAAGGTGGCCAAAACTAACTCACTATGTGAGCCAGTTGTGGCCATGTCCATGTCCAAAACTAGAACACATGTAAGATTGCTGTGCCAGTTGTGGCCATACGGCATTTTTCTTCTAAGAAATTAACTAAATTATGAAATAACCTTCAAACAATGTTCCTAGGACTTTCACTCAATAGGCTAAATTAATTCATGAACACAAACATAAGTGATTAAAAAGTTATTTTCACATTACTCATCCATGGACCCTTATCGTTTTTGCTAAGAATTTGATCATTTTTAACGAATGCCACCAAGAAGTTCAACCGATACTCAAAGAAAGAAAATGGCGATACAGCTGTTATCTATCAAAACAAAACACAGTTTAAAGAATTGATCGGCATAAATAAAATAACAAATATATTTTCATTGCCTTATTTATACACCTTTGAATGTCCAAGTGGCCAAAACCGGGGCGGTGGCACGTAGTGGCCACAACCGGCCCATCAACCCTACTTCAAAATTTTCATTCCTACACAATTCATTATCTTCCTTACTACCTGAATTTGGAAGGGAAAGGTAATGAAAGGCGATGTTTTATTTGATATGAAGATTACAAAACTATGTATGTGTAACATAGCACTGGGAAAACTTAATGTTTATATTTATAAAATTAAAATTCCAAATGAATAAGTAGTATGTAATGTAGATTCTGTTAATAATAAATTTATTTATTTATTCAATATACCTACGGCACAGAAGTACCTTTTACATAATAATATATACAAGAAATCCAAAGAGTAGAACAGCAAAAAATTACAGAATTAATGACATGGTATAGATAGTTGTTTAAAGTTATAACAGTAATTTAGAAAAAGGAGATATGAAATATAAACAAGGTTAAACAAATAGGTAGGTAACTATATTAATTTGTTTGTGATTGTATTATGAATTCAGGACGGCAGGGTGTAGAGATTTTAGTAGCGAATCTTTATATTGTGCTAAACTGGTATTAAAAATATCAGAGATACGGGCAGTCTTGGTACAGGAGAGTTAAAATGTGAGTCGGTTCTAGCGTTGTCACAATAAAATGTAGGTATTTGTGTAATCGTGTAGCTCTTTCAGGCGCATGAAACATAAACAAATACAAAATATCAGGGGTGTCAAAATGCGAGTTAATAATTTTGTAAAATCAAATCAGATAAAACTCTACTGCTGGATAATGGCAATAAACCAGTAATAATTTCTAATCTTGTGTAGTTGATATTTTCAATTGGGATGTGAAGTCGATACTTAATGTAAAGTATAAATTTGTGTTGGTTGCGTTTAAGTGTGTATATATGGGCATTGTAATGAGGACTCCAGACAGATGTTGTATTCAACCTGACTCCAGACAAGGGAACAGTACAATGTTTTGATGGTGTAAATATTAAAAAAAAAACAAGAGTCTTCATTGCCTTATTAGTTATATTGTTGATATGACTTAAAAATGATAACTTCTAGTCGAATAAAATGCCGAGATCATTAATTTCAGTTACCGATTTCAATAAAATATCATTGATGGAGTAGTTAAATATGATGGGTTTTTTAATTTTGTGAAAACTTATAATTGGCATTTATTAGTAGGTATTTAAAAATAGTTTATTGATTCTGTACCACTCTTTGAGTTCGATCAGATTAAGTTGAATTGTTATCCAATCCTGAATGTTGCGAATTTCTCTGAATATTTTCACATCGTCTGTAAAAATTAAGATATTTATTTACATCATGAAATGTATACAATCAAAAAAAAAAAACTAATTATCTAACCATCATTCCGTTTCTCATAGGGGTAAGTAGAGAAGATAAAATGCCACATTCTTAAAACTCACCACTCGAAAGTGACATTGGAGAAAACGTTGCGCCAGAAGCCATACAAGATCCATTCGTAGTAGCAGAATCTAGTCCAAGTAACTAGAACCGAATTACAGAGTCTATATAATTCTTCATCTTATCGGAATTTTTTTTCCAGCGAGTTTTCAAAAGCCAAAATCCATAATTTTCTATAGGCACAGGATGAAGGATGCATCTCTTCTTAGTTTTTTTACGCAAGTATAATTTGTTTTATTTCACCAATTGAAACAATAATGAATGGCATCTTTTCCGAGCTTCCATGCTGAGAACCTTTTTTTTAGTAATATTTCTTTACATATTTTTGTGTAAAAATTTTTCTTTTTATATACAAGTTGGTATGCAGCGCTATGTTATAAAACAAATTGCAGTCTTGTTGATTTTATACCCATTACTTTTAATTTGGTAAGAGAAAACAGCACAAAATGTCTGTGGAATGAATAGAAAAAAAACTGCGTTCCACACGAGAGGAGGTAGGGGGTAAAGGAAAAAGCCGCGTTAGAGCTGCATGAAGGGAAGGAGGGTTTCAAAGAGTTCAAAATTAAACCACGTGGTTTATGGACGCTCCCTTAGGACCCAGGTATAAAAATAATAACCCTCCCTCCAACCACTGGTTATCTCTATCTATATATAATTAAGGCTTGTGCAAAATAGCCCCTATCGTTACTTACTGAGTAGGTACCGCTAGTAATTATATTAAATTATATATTACGAACCAACTCTTTCAATGTTTTTTTTGGCAGCCCTTGCTTAAGTTACAGTAAATCTATGACTCTGAAGTTTGAAATTCGAGTGATTTTTTTGTGCTCTTTTAAGACAAATCTAAAAGTTTGACCGATTGTAAGTAATATCAAGTTCAAGCTCTCGATATAAACATTCGCGTTTGTCATGTTTAACGTAAATATTGATAGATAACATGTCAGTTAATGCTTACATGTTCTTTTATCTATTGTAAATAAAGTTCAGTTTATTGTTTTTATATTAAAACAAAAATTCTATCTAAGTTATCGTCCTAAAAATTACAGTCCAACATATTATACATTCTGATATAAATAAAAACCATTTTCGTAAAAAAACACGAAAATATGATTTTTTGCGTTTTTTTACAATAACAATTAAAATGTTTATCGTGTACATTTTATTTTGACATAATATAAAATAAACAACTTTTACATCAAATAAGTAATGTCGAAAAATATATAGACGACTACAAAGAAGAATAATAACTAGTAATAATAAGAAAAATTGATGATGTTGACGATTAAAAAAATAATTTTTAAACATATACTTTAAACATGTACTTGTTTTTGATAACATAATTTTACAGCTGTCCATTCTGACTCTTATTCTGATCTTATCCATATCTTATCTCATTGTGCCTCGTGTCGCATTCCCCCACGTGCCACAATCAAAACCAGCACGTGCTACATTACACCGTATACATTACACCCACACTAGTTCCTTCGAACAAAGCTAGATGAATGGTATATGAATAGATGCGAATTTGTAACAACTTTTAAAAATGTAGAGAATAATTTAATTAAATTTTGACTAAAATTTTATCATACATTATTTCTCCAATGTCAAGATACCAAAGTCAATATAATTTGAAATACATAATTCCAAATTAGATTATTCTTTAATAAAATGGAATTATTTTTAGAAAAAATGATTTATATGCAGTAATCACATGTACATCCAGTTTTTTATTACAGTTAATCACTTATAATTTTAGGAAATTTACTTTAAACAATATACGGTTTAGATTACCTACAGTCAGCAATTAGGCGCGTGCAGTCAAAACATTGAAGTATGAGTTGTGTGTAGGTAAACGTAAACGTTTTTTGAAAAAAAAACATATCGAAATAAATATGTAATTTCGTAATATTCCTATCAAAATTATTTTTTCATTTTATATCATAAATTACTTTGTCACTTTATATTATAAGATGTATTTTGTGTAACATAAAATTACTTCTTAGAGAAATAAGGCAGTCCTTTAGTAGTAGTTTAATAGTTTCTAACTCTGTTGCTACATAATTTCATAAATTGTAATTAATTCTCATTTGTTAACTTTTTTATACTATTGAATATATATTACTCCTTCTTAATACTTTTGTTATTATATATTTACTCTGTAATTATTATTTTTTTATCTCTGTTATTTTATGCTTACTTATGACATTATTATGTTATTTTATATTAACTATGTATTCTACATATTTTATCCTTATTATCTTATGCTTACTTTTACTTACTCTCATTTTATATTATAAGGTAATTAGTACAACATCAAATTACTGTAATAAGTTTTTGTAATCGTTGAAATAAATAAATAATTAATTACAATGTTCTGAAATTTAATATGTCATCATCATCATCACTTTTGGCTCTACCCCTGGTGATCTTGGCCTCCTCAAGAGTCTTTCTCCACTCATCTCGGTTTAGTGGCAGCTCTCTCCAGTTCAGAAGCTCCAAGGCAGAGATGTTTTTGAGGGAGTTGTCGCTCCATCTTAGTTTTGGCCTTCCTAAGCTCCTTCGCCCTATCGGCCTTGAGTTCAGCAGGGACTTTGGTGCTTGATGCTCTGTCATCTTCTCTCAATTTAATACGTAAAAGTAAATATGTAATTTAGTTTTTTTAAGTTAGGGGCCATTCAAGTATTACGTAAGCAGAATTTTAGTAATTTTTAACCCCCCCCCCTCTACCTTGTTAGCAAAAGTAAGCAAAGCTCTTACTCCCCCCTCATATTCTTACGTAATCATTGGTATATATTTTTTATTTGGTATTTATATTTTGTATACAAGTAGAGTTGCAATACTACGTGTTTAAATCAGTATCTACTAAATTTTACAAAAAAATGAAATTACGTAATTTCCCTACTTCGGTTCTTTCTAACGTAAACATAAAACATCGCGTGAGAGCGAGTAAGCAATATAAATTATTTTGGGGAAACGCTGAACATACTTTTAGCTTTCGACAAGTAGGATTGCCATATGTGTTCAAATCTGAATCTACTAAATTTTGCTGAAAAATCTGAAAAAGTAAATAAATATTGCTGACGTAATCACCAGCCAGACCCCCGTCCCTCATGTCATCAAAAATAAGCAGAGCTATGACCCCCCCGCCCCCCTTTGCTGCTTACGTAATATTTGAATGGCCCCTTATAGGTAGCCCTTTTGGCGCGTTTAAAGTCATCAGAAATAAGCAGAGCTAAGCCCCCCCACCCCCCTTTGCTGCTTACGTAATATTTGAATGGCCCCTTATAGGTAGCCCTTTTGGCGCGTTTAAAGTCATCAGAAATAAGCAGAGCTAAGACCCCCCCACCCCCCTTTGCTGCTTACGTAATATTTGAATGGCCCCTTATAGGTAGCCCTTTTGGCGCGTTTAAAGTCATCAGAAATAAGCAGAGCTAAGACCCCCCCACCCCCCTTTGCTGCTTACGTAATATTTGAATGGCCCCTTATAGGTAGCCCTTTTGGCGCGTTTAAAGTCATCAGAAATAAGCAGAGCTAAGCCCCCCCACCCCCCTTTGCTGCTTACGTAATATTTGAATGGCCCCTTATAGGTAGCCCTTTTGGCGCGTTTAAAGTCATCAGAAATAAGCAGAGCTAAGACCCCCCCACCCCCCTTTGCTGCTTACGTAATATTTGAATGGCCCCTTATAGGTAGCCCTTTTGGCGCGTTTAAAGTCATCAGAAATAAGCAGAGCTAAGACCCCCCCACCCCCCTTTGCTGCTTACGTAATATTTGAATGGCCCCTTATAGGTAGCCCTTTTGGCGCGTTTAAAGTCATCAGAAATAAGCAGAGCTAAGCCCCCCCACCCCCCTTTGCTGCTTACGTAATATTTGAATGGCCCCTTATAGGTAGCCCTTTTGGCGCGTTTAAAGTGATAGTGAAATTTTAGGATGCAACGAAATGCGTGCGCATCGGGCAAAGGAATACTTTACATACCACGAAGTCACCAATAAAAAGCTAAAATGGCAGTTTTCCAAATGATATTTAACCAATAGCAATGCTTAAGAGTGACGACATCAAGTTGTTGAAAATGGTGTCCAGTGTTGAACTGAGGGCCCGCGCCTATTACAGATTAATAAATAAAAACATGGTGTTTTACTTATTTATTTGGAAGTAGCCTAATTTAAATAAGCGGCCTATAAATCTTTTAAAACGCTTTTTAGCAATTGCATGCACTAACACACACTTAGGTTATGATGCTAATTAATGTAAAAGTATTGTAAAGATTGTATTTTTATGAATGTAATATACTTTAGTAAGCATGTTTATTATTTAGTTATTAAGAGGAGTAATAATAATAAATATTTTCTTATAAAAAATAATACCTACACACGTCTTTTCAAGTGAAGACGTGTTTTGCAGCGCGATTTTAAGTAGGTAGGTACGTAGGTATTACGTTTAGTTGGTATACCTTTGGGTAGGTTTAGCGAAAAATGATGAAAAACACATGCTCAGCTTTTATTGCAATTTTTACATTCATTATCAAGATGGTTCTATGTAGTTAACACTTTAGTTAGGAACTTTAAATTTTATGCGCGTGGACCTACTGATATGTATCTACTTAGGTAATGTGTAATTTATCAAATAATCTATATTTAATATTTTACAGAAATGATAGCTACCTACGCACATATTTGATCATATGTAGCGTCCATTTCTGCTTTTCAGGTGTGATTAAATTATGCTGGCGCGTTAATGTAATTTGTGACGTCATATTTGTGTCAGAACGTGATGGAGCTTGTTCATCATTAAGAGTATAATCAATTTTGTGCATGTATCCATTTTTGACAATATTTTTGTTAAAAAAATACCTACATTTTAAATTAATGGAAATACTTGGCTCTTAACATTTTCACCCATAAGTGTAGACAATAAATAAGCGTTGGTTGCATTAACTTGGTTTATAGTAATCTTTTGTTAAAAGCACAGATTTTTACGAGAACGGTTTGTTGGTTTGGTAGAAATCACAAAAATCGACGGTTTAAACGAAAGATTACTGTAAACGAAGTGGATGCAACCGGCCCTAAGACGGCCAAATCTCAAATCCCAAAAATGTAAAATCTAATTTGAACACTTCGGACGTCTCCGCAATCTTCTGGAAATTCCTGTAAAGTGTAAAGTGTTCCAATGATGTGCTATGCTAGTGTTGTGAAAAACCAAGGCGTCCTACAACTTAGTAAGTTGTATGAAAAAAACCATTAAAAATTTGAAAAATCCAAAAAGTTATTATTTTTTTAACGAAAATTTGACAGAATTTCTTGATCATCGCCACGAGTGCAAAGTTTCAGCTCGATTGGATCACGGGAAAAGGGTTAAAAAAAGACCCAAGGTTTTTTTTGTCAAGAAAACAAGCAAGCAGACGCCACGAGTTAAAAGAAAGGAAGTAAAAAGAACAGACGTACTCAACAGAATCATTATGATTTGACAGATTGAATTCACCATAGAAAAGAGAAATAGAATTCACAGAAAAAGTTTTGGGTGAAATTTGTAAAAAATGTCATTTCTGCAAGTGACGAGCACACAGTTCTTACGTCACATTGGACCTTTCGAAGAAACACACCATTATATGAACAAATTTCTTGTCTATTACAAAAAACTCGCAAACAGGGAGATGAGTCAAAATACACAGCTCAGCACGAGTTTTTTCTCGACTTGACTAGATTTATGAAACAAATTTTTTGGGCGCAAACAAGTGAGTTAAATTAAGAAATGACATGAAGTTGGATACAGAAACGTCGGAAATGAAACATGTAGCCGTAGGACGAATTACGGCTAGAATTTTAAATCGACTTATTCTTAAGATAGGGATATTTAATTAATATTTGTTTCCCAGAATCTTACTACTGCTCAGCTTTTTTGCTTGTATGCGCTGCACGCCACTGGTCGTGGTGTATAGTATTGTGAACATACTAGTGTAGTGTTGGTCGTGACGAAGAAACGGATACGTATCGAAACCGGTAGACCTAAAATCTGGTAGTGGTTTATACTAATTTAACTAACACTCTGTTAAATTGATAAACTGCTTAAGTATAGACAGTCATAACTGATAAAAAATAATTTTGCAATGTTGCATTTAGAATTTTTTTACCTACACGATGCAGTATGTAAGTCATCATACATTAAATAGTGTGATAAGGCTAGCACTAGCACTGCCATAATAAAAGAGGACATCAGAAAATATTCTTTAAAAAAAGAGTTTAGCGAAATGTGACACTTACCATGGTTTTCACCCGGGCAACTCAAATGCAGGTCCCCTTAAATGTTTAGTGACGCCACTGAAAGAATCTTTTTGTTTGGCTTGCTCCTTAGAATTTTCTACCGCACACTTGTACCTAGTACTAGGCTCAAGGTCTTTTTTATAACCCATAGTTCTCAAGAAAAAAAAAATACTTTCGGCGAATTATATAATGTGTAGTATAAAATTTATTCTGCGTTTTATTGTTTCGATTCAAAAATAAATAAAACGCACGGCCAGCTGAGACCAAGCGTAGGGGAGAAAGGGGTAATGGGTGTCAAAGGGCAGTTTCTAGTATTCAGTGGTCAGCGTTCTAGTATCCAGACGAAAGTACCTAAACAAACGAATATCGGCCTAAAAGACTCGTTACGTGACAGCTCTCACTCCTCTGACTGCCCGATCAGTCCGCGTCCATCGTTTGCACAGGAAGGCTACCGCGTTTATGCGCGCATTCGAAGTAATTTTACACAAAATATGTGTTGAGTACATTATTACAAGAAACCTGAGTATTTAAAGTAGTTTATTAAGTTGCTGTAAACTTAAGAGTGCACTAAATAAGTGTTGAGTACATTATGACAAGAAACCCGAGTATTTAAAGTAGTTTATTGAGTGGCTGTAAGCTTAAATTGTCGATTTATAAAACATTTGTGGTGTTTTAATAGAAAATTATTTTTTTACTAATATTTTTACACGTTAGGTATAATCGAGTAATAAGAGTCACCGCAATGCGGGCAATGAGAGTTGACTCCATTAGCTAAAGAAGCAAAAGGAAAAAACATAGTGCCGAAATCAAAAAGCAAGAAGCAAAAACCACAGGAAAAAGAAGGAAATAAGGCCAAAAGGCGCACACTCCAAGAGAAAAACACTTCTTCGGAATCAGATATTAGTCTTAATAAGATGTATGTGATGACAACGAAGACTACGATAATTGCCCAGTATTTGAAGAATTTGGTCGCGAGTGTTGAAGGCAACAGAAATAGAGGGCGTCCGCGAATGACCTGGCACGATCAGATACAGCAAGTGTTTGAGGATGGCCCCGTTAAAAGCCGCAACAACCGTAGAACTTGTATGAGAAGATGTATGAATGTGGCCGAAGCAAAAGCGGTGTGCCAGGATAGAAGAGTGTGGCGTTCAATCCTCTCTGCCTACCCCTGCGGGGAAACGGCGTGATGGATTAGTTAGTTAGTTGGTCGCAACAATGAAGAATGGTGCAGGTGAACTTCTGGCGGGTTGTGGACACACGCAGAGTGCACAGGCTGGATTTCGACACATGGTTATGTGTGTAACAATTGGTAGGCTAGGCTGACTCTCATTGTCCCCTTAGTGACTATAATTACCCTCATATGTGGACAATGGTGGTCAAAGTTGATTTTTTTAAGCTTAATAGCTAATACTGTGTTATCCCAAAGACTATTAGTTTAATAGTTAAACTACCATAAGAGTTGATTTTCATAAAGTTTAAACAAAAATGTCGTGTTTCATTTTATTTGTTGCTTAAGTGACTCCCATCACCCCTTTATCCTCTAATTGAAAATAAGGATGGGGTAACTAGACCCTAAATATTAAAATGGTATTGGTATAAACTAACTGCCGGAAACCGGAAATAGGAGGCGCGTCGCTAAGGGGCTCGTCACGTTGCCGTAAGCTCCTCTCTGGGCATTACATTAAAAAAATATCACAAAAATATAGTCGAGACAGTTATTATTGCTTATCCTTACTCCTTTGGGAAATACTATTTTTAAAAATGCGAAGAAAAAAATTTACACTTTGCACTGCGAGAATTGTTGGGTCATGAACGATAAGTAGGTGGTTTTGATCGAATCATCGGCATCGGTTATATTTTTTTCATAGCCACGCCACGCTTTTTTCTTAACCAAGTAGCTGCTTATGCAATACATAAATAAGTTATATTATCAATTAATCTGGCATTAACTTTATGGAATGACCATATAATAAACACTTACCACTCGTTCGATTCACACACGCTTAAATAATTACACCTAGTTAATATAAAGGCCAAATAATTAATAGTCTTGAAAATTTAGAAATTATAAAAAAATTAAATTCTGGAAAATTTTAAATTTATAATATAATATTAAAAAACTCCTCACTCCTCTTCTCTTTGTTTCCATTAAATCAAGCTCCACTTCTGGCTACCCCTTCCCCCACACATAACCCACACACCTCTATCAGTACCTAAGGCATTTTAATTTATTCTTCATTATTCTTCACCTGTAGAAGAGAACATCTGTAGTTCTCGAAATTAGTCGTGTATAACTTAATCTCAAAAGTGGTCTTATACAAGTATTTTATTTGTAGATAGATTTATAAGTCAATTAACTCCAGACAATAATAAATACTCCCCAACTTGTACAACCACAATACAAGGATATAGAATACATAATTTGACAATTTTTTGCACGGACACTCTTAAGGTCTGTGCTGTAAAGATAGGAACCACTCCCTCCACTTGATACATTTGCGGTGTACATTGAATGCAATCCACTACAAATTTTGTATATTATAATTACTTTTTAGAGCCCCGAGACAATATATACACCTCCCTACTAACTTACATATTTTTTATTGTTTTAAATTTAATTAATTTATTTATACAGTAGATACAGTAGATAGATGTTTTTTTAATAATAAATTGATTCTATATTATAACATTTTTACAGATATTATACTCCCCATAATATGAGCCAAAGCTCGAGCTTATGGGAGGAGTATTTACAAGCTAAATTAAATTGTAAAAGAAGAACTAAAGAATGAAAGTATAAAAATAATTAAAGCATAAAAGAAGAACTAAGGAATTAAAATATGAAAAAGACAAGTGGGCAATGTTACAATTCATCGTTGTCGAAAATCAAAGATTTGACTTCTTTATTAAACTGTTCGTATTTTGGAATGTTCCTTTCTTGAAATTTGTTTTGCGACAACGATGTATTGTACCATTTAACTCCCAAGTATGTATAATGATGTTGTGCCATGGTGGTTCTTAAAGATAGTATCTTTATTTGTCCCTTTGTTCTATGTCTACTACTTATACAGTCCAAGGGGTAAGATTTATTTATAAAATATTCTTTGTAAATTTGGCATATTTTTTGTGAGTGACGGTACATTAAATTCTTGAAATATACTTACAGTAGGATAGTCATATGTTTTTTTTGAGAATCGTTTTAATAATTATTTTTTGCATTATGATTAATGGCTGTACGGTGGACTTATAAGCCCCTCCCCACCCAATAATACCATTCTGTAAGAGGTACCGCACTAACGCGTAATACACCATTTTAATAGTATTTTTGTTCAATATATTGCGTAGGTTATAAAAGACATAGATCAGATTTCTCAGTCGTTCCACGGTCAGATTGACATGGTCTTGCCGTTTGACATGTTTGTCAATTGTAATTCCCAAATATTTAATGTTAGACTTATGATTAAATTTGTTGCATGTTACATTTTTTTCCGTTTATAGGTATAATGAATCGTTATATTCAGATTTTTGGGAACTTCTTCTTGGAGTGTGAAAGGGATGAAATATGTAAATCATAAAAAAATATAAACAATTAGGCCCCACTGTTGTCAAAGCGTATGGCTTATCTAGATCTACTTTATTCAAATTAAAAATCCCCAGATATAAACCGACTTTGCCGTGCAAAAAATCCAGTTCCCGTTCCTTGTACTGGAGAAGAATCTGAAAGATTTGGGAAAGAAACATGGAAATGTTGTCATGTGATGTCTTCAATATACTTGTAATTGTTATATGATGTCTTCAATTCTCTTCATTCTATCAATTCTATCCAGAGAGCGAGAAGAGCCAAGGAGAATATTGCAAAACTTAAAAAAAATACTTGAATTGGAGTCTAAGAAACAAAAATTGACAAAAGCAATCGGAGAAAAATACAATGAATAATAATTACCCAGAACTGTAATGCCAACTCAGTTTTTTTTGCGGACGACTTCAATTAATTGTAATAATTGTGTTGAACTATCATAATATATTATTTTCTGAAAAGTACGCATTGAAATTGTTTTTGCTGTATTCTCAAAACGCTTTCTCATCATGTAATAAAAAATGATGACAATGTCTCGTCAGAAGGAAAGTTTTTGAAAACTCGGATGAACATTGATGATAGACAAAATGTAATGTTTGGACAAAAAAAATATATGTTTGGTAATTTATTTTCCTTTTGTAATGTAATTTAAGTCGTGCATGTAAAAAAGATGCCGCAGATTTGCATGACAATTTCATAATTTTTATCAATTATTTTAACATAATGTCTCTAATACTTAGTTCATCTAACTTTAAAAAATATATGATTAATATTATATGTTCTTCAATGATAGTAAAATAACTTTGTGGTAACGTAATTCATATTAATAAAAAGTAGACTTTGGTACCGACACTAATGTATGGAAGTGAAGCCTGGAGCTGGCAGAAGAGGAACGAAAGTAGATTGAATGCAGTGGAGATGAGGTCCCTTAGACGTATGTGTGATAAATCCATGTATGATAGAGTAAAGAATGAAGATATTAGGAATGAATGTAAAGCTGATCGCAGCATAATACATAGAATAAAAGTAGGGTCGCTCAGGTGGTTTGGGCACGTTGAGCGAATGAATGAGGAAAGAATGTTAAGAAAGATATATGATGCAAGTGTTGACGGCGCCAGAAAGAGAGGGCGACCACGGAAGACGTTGCATGACCAGATTAACCAGATACTGGAAGATGGTCCTGTTAGAAGCTTGAACAACCGTCGAGCTTGCATGCGAAGATGTATGAATGTAGATGAAGCGAAAGTTGTGTGTCAGGACAGAAGAGTATGGCGCTCTATCCTCTCTGCCTATCCCCACGGGGAAACGGCGTGATGGTAAGTTAGTTAGTTGGTTAGACACTCAGTATAAAACCACTATTTATTGAATAATTAACATGTTAATAAAGTGTTAACAGCAAATTAAATATTATAAATAACCCAATCCTTTTGCAAATAGTTTTCGCATCAGTTCCTAATTAATTATTTAATCCTAATCCATTTATTTTTTGTTTTTGTTAATATCTAATATATCTAATATCTATCAATTTTAATTTCTGGTGTACCTTGTATCCTGATGTAGAATCCGAAATATGTTGATTACTCAATAAATAGTGGTTTTATACAAAGTGTTTATTTTGTGGATCCTTGAAGTGAGTACTAGGTACCTACTCACGAAGACGGCGCTATGGAATTAATCAAATAATCATTATAATTATTATTATTTGGTTTATTCATTATTGATAGACTTGATGACTAAAATGTATCGCGCTAGAATATAAAACGAAACAAATTTAAGTCGAAATTTTTTTGAACAGGATACCTTTAATTAAAGGTTTCGCGTGTCCGTTGATGCGCGAGGGATGTTTTTGAAATACTAGTCGATGTTTATGCGTTTAATGCTTGTACGTGATATCATTTCTGTACTCGTGGGGTAACCATATCCGTATCAGCCACACGCTGTAGGCTCGGGTTATTGATGCAGTTTTGATTTTTTACGCAATTTGTTTGTAGGTACGTAGATACTCTTTTTTTTATCTCTCAAACAAAGTAGAGTATTTAAAATAACTAAATTTTTCAGTTATACAGGATTATTTGGAAAACATTAATAACCTCGCAGGACTATATTCCTGCCTTGATGTCGAAAATAGTCAAGCAGCCATGACCCAATAATATCAATATTTATGGAGTTATGCAATATCAAAGTTTGTATTTTTTAATATTTCTGAATTATTTTTTAAAAAACGTTGATGTACCATTTCAATAACTAATATCGGTTACGAAAAATAAATTATTTTCAATACAAGCTAAATAAAATGATAAAAATCCTGCAGAAATTCCAATTGGAATTGGAAGGTAAGGGAATGAATTTTTCATATTCGATATAAGTTACTGTAATGATAGTCCAACGTTTTAAAAATAATACATCAGAAATATTGATATTTGATCATGGTTACTTGAACATTTTCGACTCATAATTAGAGCAGGAATATAATCCTGCGAGACTATTAACGTTTTTCAAATAACCCTGTAATATTTTGAAAATTTTTTTATAACTCAATTTCTATTTCTTATTCAAGTAATAAAGACAAAAGATAAATATAATACCAATGATTAAATAACTTCATAACAATTGAATTTATTTTAAAAATTGCTTAAAATTAAATAGTGAATCAGAAAAAAATTATCATACTCATATGTATATACCAACACTCATTTCCCAATCTGAATTTTTATTATTACTATTTTATATTATTTTTATTTTTATTATTAAATTTATTATTCATACAATAGTAGATAAATGGTTTAATGAATTAAATAATACATTCATACAACATAAACGTTTTACTCGCCATAAAAAGGCTGACGCTCGTGTTTACGGACGAGGAGTGATACATAAATTCATTTCATGGATATTGAAATTGTAATAATAAGGAGTTAAGAATATTGAGAAACAAAATCAATATGTTTTTAGGGGAATTCTAAGGGTTTTTTATTGAATTTTATTAGTTCATTTTAAAATAAAGTAAGGCTATAATTTTTTTAATTTTTCGGGCAGGTTTGTAGTTTGAAATTGAAGGTTTTAATTCCTACAAAAGATAATGGTTCTGGGCTGCGGTTACAGAATCCATTTTATGTTTTTCTTTAAAGATTTGTACTAATGATATTTTTTCAAAAATTTCCATAACGGTAGGTACCCAAAATTTTTGTAAAAATCGGTTTGTAGGGTAGGTTCTAGTTTTTTAAAATAACTTTAATTATGCTCTTTTGTGCTATTAAGAGTGTGTTTAATGATGTTTTATATGATCCTTCCCACCCAGTGATACCATATTGTAGTATTGATTGAATTAGTGCATAATACACAGTTTTAATTGTTTTTGGTGATAGAATTTTTCTAAGTCTAATAATTTTTTTTTCTAACTCTTTTGATCATAGAGTTTACGTGTGACTTCCATTTCATATTATTATCTATTTAAAATGCGAAAGTATTTTAATTTATGCGCTTTTTTATCGATATGCAAGTTTGTGAGCATACAAGTTTATGGTTAACTTCATCTACATTTTTACAAATGTATATAATCTAATATTAAATATTAAAATCTGATAGAAGGTCGCAGCGGTGTATCGAAAGTGGAACATATTTGTTTTATCGCTATTTAATGATAAGATATTAGAGACGAACCAGTTTATTTATTTATTTATGTCTTCACATATTTTATTTTTAACAAAAAAACATGTTTTTGAATTTGAATTTAATAATAATACTGTATCGTCAGCGAAAAAGATTATTTCGCTCTTCAATTTTATATTAGGTCCTTACATATGAAATTGGCGTTTAGTATGGGAGGAACATAAAGCCGATTTTTTTAATTATAATATATTTATTTAATCAAAGTATGTACCATTGCTATCTATGCACTTTTGCCATCTCATAGGTAGTTCATCGATCCCTTTACTAAAAAAACCATTCGGACGGGAATCAATAAAATCTTTGAAGGCGGTTTGGACTGCCCCATCGGAGTTGAATTTTTTCCTTTGCAAGAAGTTATCCAAATTTCGAAAAAAATGGTAATCTGTTGGGGCAAGGTCCGGAGAGTACGGTGGATGTCTTAGACATTCCAATTGAAGCTCCTCTAATTTTGTAGCCGTCTGTTGTGCAGTGTGTGGTCTAGCGTTATCATGAAGCAGCAGTGGCCTAGAGCGATTAACCAGCCTCGGCTGTTTAGCAGCTAGCTTTTCCATCATGGTTTGCAGTTGCTGACAATAGACATCTGCCGTAATCGTCTGGCCAGATTTAAGAAAGCTGTAGTGAACGACACCAGCACTAGTCCACCAAACGCTCACAAGTAACTTTTTTGGAGTCATTTTCGCTTGGGGCATGGTTTGGCTGGTTCGGCAGGGTTCAGCCATTGCGATGAGCGCTTCCGATTATCGTACAGGATCCACTTTTCATCACAGGTAATGATTCGATTTAAAATCCCTTCATTATTGTGCCGGTTGAGTAATGCAACGCAGCAGTCAACGCGCGTTTGTTGATTTGCTTCACTCAATTCGTGAGGTACCCACCTTTCAAGCTTTTTCACTTTACCAATTTGCTTCAAGTGGATTAAACAGTTTTATCACTAACGCCGCAGCCTGCAGCTAACTCGGATGTGGTTTGCGATGGATCCGCTTCCACAATAGCCTTCAATTCTTCATTATCAACTTTGGTCTCCGGCCGTCCACGGGGCTTGTTCTGCAGGTCGAAATTTCCAGAACGAAAACGTTGGAACCAAAAACGCACTGTGTTTTCTTTTGCGGCACCGTCACCATACACATCATTAATCCTTCGAGCCGTTTCTGCAGCACTGGTGCCACGGTGGAACTCGTACTCGTAAATAACGCGATATTTCAAGTTTTTCATTTTGTAAACTGAGTGACGCAAAGAAAAAAACAATTGAGGAAAAAACAAATGAATTATAATTTTCAAAACACAAATACATGAGTAAATAGCTGTATAAATTTGTATTTGGAATTCCTAACCAAAGAGAAGATATTTGAGATCAAATTTGCCAGTATGGCAAAACGCCAATTTCATATGTAAGGACCTAATATTAAAGATTTCATTTACGTTAATTATGAAGAGAAACTGACCTAATACCGTACCTTGGGGTATTCCATATTTAATAGTTTCATAAAGACTTAGTTTAGTAAGGATTTTTACATTTTGAGTACGATTTGATAAATATGTGTTTAACCACGATAAGTATACTCATAAATACCAATACGTTTAAGTTTTTCTATTAGTCTTAAAATAATTTGGATATATTTTTTCTGATTCATTAACCAATTTTAAGCAATCCGTCAGTAAGTTTTAAAGTCTGTAATTTATGTAATTATTCATATTATATTTATCTTTTGTCTTTATTACTTGAGTGTTTTTAATTGTTGATAATTTGTTACTTTAAATTTTACTATAATTTGTTATATTCTATATCTTACATTTAATCTTATTTTTATAAAGTATATATATATATAGATATATATATATATATTATATATATATATATATATATAGTATATATACCTTGCTGGTCTGGAGTGAGATCCGAACCAGCGACTTTTGGATCACGAGGCGAGAGTCCTAACCACAAGACCAACAGGCTACTCTTAAAAATAAAAAAATAAAAATTTGTATTACTAGGCATCATAACGATGTATTCAATTTTTGTTCCATTTTTTAATAAAAAATTTCCAAGCACATCAAACTAACCTTTAACACTGTAACCTTTACGACAGCCAACAATAAAGTAACCACCCGATATGGCTACCAATATCTTGATACATAGGTGACAAATATACCAATATTACAAGAAAATTGATGACGTCTGGGGATCTGGGTATATACAGCCCGTAAAATTAAAAATTTCTGTGTTTTTCTAAATCCAACCTCGTGTGTATGTGTATATTTCCTTATGTAAAGCGAACCTACGCTTTACCAATATGTACATGAAGGTGTTCCTATAAAAAAGGTCTTTATGCAAAAACAAACCTTTACAGGAGAAAGAGAAAGAAAAAGAAATAGTGAAAAAAAGAAAAAGAATTTAGTGAAATAAATAACCAGAATTTCAGTTTTTTGTTATTTTCTAATATTCTTTTGCCAATCATGGACCTTAATTTTACATTTCTTTTGTTTATTCATGTTGTTAAGCAATCCCAGTGGCATCGTCAAACTGTTGGCATCCGTCATATTTCTTACTAACAGAAGAATTTATACCCCTTTACCACGTTAACCAACTCACGAGGTCGAATTTCAAGAAGATTGAGTTGAAATTTTGAAAATATAAAATACCTCACTTGGTGCATTCTGTTATATACTTACGTAAACCTCATTACAAGCGGATGTTCTGAATGCCTTTAAAAAACATCACCAGCTCGATTGTTGTTAAGGCGTTCGATCGAGTCTCGCATAAAATTTTACTCGATAAACTAAAAGCCTTGGGAGTTTCAGGAAACTTGAAAGCGTGGCTAGAGAGTTATTTTCACAACAGACAAATGATTATCAGGATAGCTGATTTGGATCACTTTTGTACTGTTAGCGGAGTACCACAAGGCTCCCACCTAGGTCCTATATTGTTCTCCATTTTCATCAATGAAGTAATCCCCGTACTATTGTCATCGGGTGTTAGATGTTTACTTTTCACGGACGATATGAAACTCTATAGGGTAATTGAAGCAGTGCACTGGACACTTTACAGAAAGGGAGTGAAGTCAATAAATCTTTTTTAATGTCCCCAAATATCAAGTGATGAGATTTTCCCGCACCCGAACAGTATGATTACAAAATTGATGGAAAAGTTTTGAGTGTGGTAGATGAAATAAGAGATCTAGGCGTAAATGTTGACAAAAAGTTTTCTTTAGTCCCCCATATCAACTCAACAGTTGATAGAGGATTACTTTAGGTTTTAGGTGAGGAAAAACTTTAGGTTTCTTACTTAGGTTAAGCAAAGATTTCAAGAAAATTGAACATTCATTTTATTATTTAAGACCCTGATTAGACCAATACTAGAATTTAATACAGTTGTATGGAGCCCTCATTCTACAGTTCACGTGAGTAATATAGAGAAAGTCCAAAATAAGTTTCTTAGATTTATCAATTGTAAACTTAACATACCTTCAAGTAATATTGATTACAATATTCTTAGATTTTTTAGCAGTCTTGATAAACTAGAGACCAGAAGAATAGTGACGGACTTTCTCTTTTTACACAAACTAATAAATGGTATTATCGACTGTCTTCAACTACTAGAACGTATCTGCTTGCGTGTTCCGTCTAGCATAACTAGAAGTAATCCAGGTTTTGCTGTGGAAACTGTAGCAACTAACTCTATCTTTAATTCCCCACTGCAAAGGCTTCCTAGACTAACAAACAGATACGAGCAACTGGACGTCTTTGCCAATAACTGTATATTACTCAATAAAAGGTGTGTTGAAAGATTACTAGTATTTGTCGTATTGGACTAAAATAATTGATTTGTATTTATATATATATATATATAATATATATTTTTTTTTATTATATTATGACTTTCAAAGCTTGTGCCACATCTTTTCACTCTACATTATTACTTTTTTTGTTCTTAAATTTCTATTATATTATGTTTTTCTTATGTTCCTGCTTTTTATATACTTACTTTTTACTTTATATTATATTTATTTTTATATATTTGTATTTGTATTTAAAGTATTTTCTTTCCTCTTTATGTCAATATTATGTTTACATATAATTATTATTTTTTTCTTTAAACTATATATTCTGTTAATGTACACTTTACCTATCTGTTTTAAAAGCCTTATAGGGCGTTAATAAATAAATAATAATATAAAAAACCTTAACAAATATAAAATAATAACAATAAAATCACTTTGCCATCTAAAGTACCTACTATATGTATAGATCCTTTTTATAGAGAAGCCTTCATACGCTTGATACAGCCTTTGAAATATATTGGTAGGGAAAGAGCTCTCAAGTTACAATATTTATAGGCACAGAGAGGAGAATCAATAAAAAGCAATCAATAATTTTACTTATTTATTTTTTGCTTTCAGCAAGAAGACTAACATATACTGCCATATACATCACTATTCAGTACGCTAATATTATTACAATTTAAGATAATAATAACTATCTTACAAGAGAACATTTATCTGACTTGATATTCACAACTACGCGTATAAGTTATTATGTAGGTAATATGGCAAACGTATAATAATATTCATATACAGATATATGAATGATCGTGTACATTGAGGTCCAGTGCGCTCTGATGCTCTGAAAAGTTGCCGCAATATGAAGTTCAGCTAGTGCGACAGAGGCACGCAGTACAGAGTACAGTGGGACACAATTGCAGTCTGCGCTGGGTCTTAATACTCATTATATAACATGATAAACTAAATATTATTTAAGAGTAATATTATAATATATTATATTACTGAAATTACAATATCTTTGAAAACCAATCATCGTCAAAGGTTTGGTTTCATCATTAATCAATCTTTGGTAAATGGTAAATAAAAGGTTTTCTTAAAACTATGGAATAATTAACATTATTTGGTTTGAATGAGTTTCAAGTGTCAACTTAGTTGTGGGAGCATTCCGGCCTGTTGCGCAGAGTGATGCGGCTCGTGGCGATGGCGATCCACTCGTTATGCTCCGCGTCGAACCAGGTCAGCCCGAGGATGTACTTGCCATTCAGGTTGGCGTGCTGGCAGTGGGAGAACCACCAGCCGCCTTCGTAGTCGGCCGCGCAGTTGGTGTTGGATATGTCTCGGTCCCTGTCGATGGTCGAGAACTCCATGTTGTTCTGGTAGTTCAGGGCGTCACTCGCGTTCCCGGAGAAGCCATCGACGAACAGACGGTAACCGGTGCTGGCCGAACCGACGCGGAAGTCCAAGTAGTTCGCTTCCCAGAAGTTTCCGTATATGTCTTGCATCTGAATCCGGAGAGACGAGCAGTTGTCGCGAGTTAGACGGTGGAGCGCTTCGTTACCGATCCAAAACTCGCCGTCGGGGCTGCCGAATCCATCCACGTATCCCTTGTACTTTTGGTTGAAGTCGACAGATCCGTTGTAGCGGCTCTGCACCAGAGTCCAGCCGTCGTCGCAGTATGTCGGCACCGCGAAGATGGCCGGGCCTGGTCCGGGAGCTATCAAGGCGCTTCCCGTGGATCCCTTGACGGCCTCGCAGTTTTCGGGCAAGTCGTCGATCGTTGCTTGGTATTCTTTCAGCTCTCCGATCAGTTCCGGCATGTCATCGACGTCGAGGATCGTTCCGTTCTGAGCCTGCGACGCTTCCGTCTGAAATAAAAATATATTGATGTATAAGTATACATTGTTGTATGAAAACATTAAATGTAGGTGTGTTGTGTTGTGTTTCACCAAACTGTCTGATTATTGATGTAGATGGTGTAATTTCATAAATAAAATAATAATGCAAGACTTTAGTATATTTTGTGTCCGATTTACACTATAGTGTAGAGAATTCATTTACGTCACAAGTGAAATATTTGATAATTACCTTGGAAATGTGGTCAGCTAGGCGGTAGAAGTGCAGTTTTGATTGATGCTCCAAATGATGAAGAGATTTGTTATGTTTTTGTAAAAGCATATGATCGGCGTCAACTTTGTCTATCATATTTGAAACGCTCACAGCAATAGCCTTCACCGATTGGCGGATGCTCTCCTGGTTGTTTTTGACGTAATCGTGGTGCGAGTTGAGTTGTGCCATGTCCACTTCGAGCTTGGATATTTCCTTTTGGAAATCCGGCAAGGTAGAGTCAACCTTTTCTTCCAAATTCTCCATGTTTTCCAACAGTTCGAGCATAGACGTATGAAGTTTATTGAAGTTTCCGACATCGGCGGTAATGTTTTGAATCAGTCGCTTTTGAAACATTTGGTTCCGCTCAAGTTCGTCAACCTTTGTGTTAACATCCATTACGGAGTTTTCTCCTGTCATAGACTCGAGTTTGGCTTGCAAGTGGATGATTTGATCGGTCATGTTATCGTGCATGGAGCTCAGCTTGTAGTGAGACTTTTTTAGCATTTGCAATTGTTTCCTTAACAATCGAAGGTGTCTAAACTTGTGAGGATTGGAATCGTCAATGTTCTCTTCGGAGTCCGCGCGGGATTTAGTCCAGTCCTTGGATAGTTTATTGAAGGATTTGAAGCTCATCCGAAGTCCCAGCTCGACAACTCTGATCTATAACAATGAAATACAATATTTGTTAATGTGATATGAAGTAAGTAAATGAAACAACCAATGAAATTGAAACAATACTCAAAAGGGAGCTATATAATATAAATAATTAATAGTAGTAATTCCCTATGTAATAATTAATTACAGATTATGTGAATCTGGTTAAACTACGACCATATGAATAAATTTATAAACTATACACATTAAACAATACGCATTATAATAAATATATTAGTAATTCATATTACCGAGCTTTTTTATTTCGAATCCGATAGATGATACATGTTTAATTTTTTAAGAGATTTTTAATTTATAGAACCATCTTATTTTTCAAGATCTATTACTAATACAGTATTGATAAAATGCACTCACTCGGCTTTTGTTGAATTTGCTTATTATGCTCTTACTATACAATATAAGTACTATGTTATGGTTTTGTAAATTCCAGTCGCAGGAAGCAGGTGTTTAAATATTCATAACATCGGATTATGTTTTTACTACACTTAATATGTTTGTTACAATATATATATATATATATATATATATATATGTGATATTTACACCTTACAAACATTGTGTTACGCAACACCATTTACGTAATGTGTAAGAGATCGAGGATTGGAGATATGAGGGGTACAAAAGCAAAGGCAGCAATATAAAAAAAAATTGAATGAAGTCATCGAGGATTACCATGATAATATATAATGTACTGATTTCGAGTTGTTACAGGAAATATGACTATTAAATTTAAACTTTTACTATTAAAAGTTAAAAAATTAATGAATTATTTAAGTTAATTGTTTAATTAATTAATTATTAAATTATTAATTTATCAGGAAACATGTTTATGGAAGGGATAGATACATAAAATACAGAATTCAGTACATTCTAAATTAGTAATCCTCGGCGATTTTTTAAATTTTTTTTTGCATATTGCTGCCTTTGCTTTTACACCCGCCAGACGATCTTTATCGATGCCATTTGTTTACCAATGCCTAACCCGTAGGCCCCGCATACGTTTGACCCGGTGTCCGGCGGCGCGGCTGCCACCCCGAGCTGGTCGTTAAGCATTATTACGGCCAAATTGGTTCGCTTACTAATTTTGTTCAGCCAAATATATCAGCGAGCCCGCCGAAACAAGCCGGAAATGAAGAGAATTTTAATGAGTGCCGCCAATATCGATGTAGGTTTTGTAGAACGCGCGGCAGATTTCGCTTAATGGAATTCGGAATCGGGCCGGCGCACACTGGGTCGAAACCGTCAGGAATCTACCGGCCAATTTTCTGCTGCTAGCTCTGGTACACCTTGTATATATATATCGTAAAACTACTATCTACAATTGCAAAAAAATAAGTTTTCTGTTGTATTATTAGGTGTTCATTTAGTTAGTTTTTAGTCTAATTTTGTCGGGTTTTTTGTTGATTATTTGTGTTATAATGTACTTGTACTCACTTTTTCATATTTAGTTTGACATAAAAGAAAGTAAGAAAATTAAAAATAATATTATAAATATATACGTTTTTTTATTTTTTCGATCCATTTATCTGGTAGAGTTGCAAGTTAATGTACACGTTAATAGCATCAAACGATGGTAGACTAGACAAGGTGTGAGAAAAAAAAGGTTTCAAATCAGGGTCAGTCACCACTTCGCAGAAATTTAATTTTATTTGATCCGCTCCATACAAAAAATACAAAACTTTTTTTTTTTACCCAAACTATAAAGTTTAGGAAAAAGTTTCATAGGATAACTATTGATAAGGTTAATGAGCTCTATCCATCCGCGTAAAGAAAAAAGTAAAAAAAGAAAGTTGGTCCCGAAGTCCCTCAAATTACGGTTTCGACCCAGTGTGCGGCGGCGGGCGATGGGCGACCGGCGGTCGAGTTGCTACCCGCCGGTCTGGTCGCCGAGGACTCGCCTCTTTAATAATTACCTACATTACCTGGAGGGGGCCGCTTGCACCTGCCGCTGTCGGCCGGCGGCCGCTTTGTCCAATCGCCGGGGATATTTAAAAATATTTGATCAACGTTTTACTCGACGCCGTTTTTGAAACCTTCAAATGCATTGCATAACTTGCTGATCTTATGCAAACGCGATTATCTATTATTACTCCCTTTTAACCAAACCTCACCTAACCTAACCTAACTCGTGGCGTCTGCTTGCTTGACGAAAAAACTTTGGATCGATTTTTAACCCCTTTCCCGTGATCCAATCGAGCTGAAACTGTGCAAGCAGACTCGGGGCGACGATCAAGAAGATCTATCAAATTTTCGTTAAAAAATATAAATAATTGTAGTATAATTTTGGATTTTTAGAAATTTTAATGTTTTTTTTCAAATTGGAATCATTACGTCACGGAATACTTAAAATTTGAATTACTCCGTCGGTAGGTATAATAGGTACTTCATTATGAATTTCGAAAAATTATGACAATTGGTTCACATATGACAGCACACTTCGGTTTTTTGGGAAGAAATCAAATAATAAAGAAATATTTTTAGAGATTTTTGACATAGATATTTGTCTAGAAATGTTTCATTTTCAGTCAATCAATTATTTAATTACATGATGGTAAACTTAATTTACAACGAAAGGAGTAAAACAAAAACTTTTTTTTATGAGTTAGTTTTTTTATTTTACTTAGGTCAGGTGGTTTCAACTTGGATTAAAATAAAAATTTATTTAACGCATAGATTTTTGCGTTCTCCACCAATCAAACGATCCGTCTCCGTAAAAATCTATTCTTTAAACGAACTCTTATTTTAATCCAACTTGATTTCAGAGGGATGTGTCGAAAATCGCTAGAAACGCAGTAAATTTAATGTTTTATTAAAAATAAAACTGTATTCAACTTATAATGATATAAAGTAATTTTAATTAAGATATAATTAATAAAAATTAACTTTGTTTTAACTTTTGTATAGAAAAATATCAACATTTTTCAGAGCCCATGGCCCCTTCGTCGGGATACAATTGTATACTAACAAATTAAAAATCAAAATCGAAATACCTGTAGACAAGTAAAATATAAAAATGATATATGTGAAATTAATAATAATAAAGTACCTACTTACATTAAAAGATAATTATTTGTAAAAAGGACCTGGTTATTTATAATACAATATTTATACGAAAGTGATGAAAACAAAGTTCATTTTTATTAATTATATTAATAATGGTACCACAACATTATTTTGCTCTTTTTGAATAAGTAAATTGATATAAATTGTGGGATATAAAAGCAAAGGCAGCAATAAACAAAAAATTAAAAAAAATGTTTTAAATGCAGTCACCGAGGATTACTAATTTAAAATGCACTGAATTTTAGATTTTAAGTATCTATCCCTTCGAAAATCATGTTTCCTATAAAATCTCGAATTCAGCACATTATAAATTAGTAATGACGCTAATGAATGGTCTCAATACAGCATTAAAATTTTATAATATATTAGGTCCTAACATATGAAATTGGCGTTTAGTAGGGGAGGAACATAAGGCCGATTTTTTTTTATTATAATATATTTATTTAATCAAAGTATGTACCATTGCTATCTATGCACTTTTGCCATCTCATAGGTAGTTCATCGATCCCTTTACTAAAAAAACCATTCGGACGGGAATCAATAAAATCTTTGAAGACGGTTTGGACTGCCCCATCGGAGTTGAATTTTTTCCTTTGCAAGAAGTTATCCAAATTTCGAAAAAAATGGTAATCTGTTGGGGCAAGGTCCGGAGAGTACGGTGGATGTCTTAGACATTCCAATTGAAGCTCCTCTAATTTGGTAGCCGTCTGTTGTGCAGTGTGTGGTCTAGCGTTATCATGAAGCAGCAGTGGCCTAGAGCGATTAACCAGCCTCGGTTGTTTAGCAGCTAGCTTTTCCATCATGGTTTGCAGTTGCTGACAATAGACATTTGCCGTAATCGTCTGGCCAGATTTAAGAAAGCTGTAGTGAACGACACCAGCACTAGTCCACCAAACGCTCACAAGTAACTTTTTTGGAGTCAATTGTCGCTTGGGGCATGGTTTGGCTGGTTCGGCAGGATTCAGCCATTGCGATGAGCGCTTCCGATTATCGTACAGGATCCACTTTTCATCACAGGTAATGATTCGATTAAAAATTCCTTCATTATTGTGCCGGTTGAGTAATGCAACGCAGCAGTCAACGCGCGTTTGTTGATTTGCTTCACTCAATTCGTGAGGTACCCACCTTTCAAGCTTTTTCACCTTACCAATTTGCGTCAAGTGGATTAAAACAGTTTTATCACTAACACCGCAGCCTGCAGCTAACTAGGATGTGGTTTGCGATGGATCCGCTTCCACAATAGCCTTCAATTCTTCATTATCCACTTTGGTCTCCGGCCGTCCATGGGGCTTGTTCTGCAGGTCGAAATTTCCAGAACGAAAACGTTGGAACCAAAAACGCACTGTGTTTTCTTTTGCGGCACCGTCGCCATACACATCATTAATCCTTCGAGCCGTTTCTGCAGCACTGGTGCCACGGTGGAACTCGTACTCGTAAATAACGCCAAATTTAAAGTTTTTCATTTTGTAAACTGAGTGACGCAAAGAAAAAAACAATTGAGGAAAAAACAAATGAATTATAATTTTCAAAACACAAATACATGAGTAAATAGCTGTATAAATTTGGATTTGGAATTCCTAACCAAAGAGAAGATATTTGAGATCAAATTTGCCAGTACGGCAAAACGCCAATTTCATATGTAAGGACCTAGTATATGTATAAACATTGATTTAAAAATTAGAATTTAACAGCACTCGGTATATCGACCTGCATTAGCCATAATTAATAAGAATAAGGAGAAATTGTTTTCACTTTTAAAATATTATGAAAGTGTACGTCGAAAATGTATATTTTTAAAATATTAGATAAAAGTTTTATTTTAAAAGTCATGGGATGATTGTCGACAGCTTAAAAGGTCTCGTACTGTACAGTTAGAAAATGGAAAAAATCTCGGCCTTTGACCACAAAAATGCATATTTGACTTCCAAGCCCGCTTTGACAAAAGCTACTTCAATGACATTGCAAATTAAAAAGCGTAGTTAGTGCAGTGTTTGCGATGTCGAAAATCCCTGCCGGCTTTTTGCAACGCTTCTGTCCAAACCTCCGCGAAACGGCGAACGTTATACGCCAAAGGGTGGATGAAACGATATCGATAATGAATATATTTTTGATTTTGCTTCACCGCTTTATTAAAAAAAAATAGTTAACATTGTCAATTTACATTAACAGATAATGTTAATATATTGCATACAAATGTTGCAATATTGCAATAATAAGTTGCAGATATTTTCAACATTAATTTAAGTCGGCGTTAATTTATTTGATTACACTTTGTTAATACATATATGAATACAGGTCTTTGTTCATACTGATATACACTTTATAATTGTCTTTAATTAATTTGTGATTTATCTATCTAAAGGAAATACATTTTAAAATAATTAAAAATCTTAATTCAAAGAACTGTGTTACTTTTTATTTATTTATGGGAAACTAACAGCACATATAAATAGATTATACATGATTATTGAACAGTATAGAGACCATTTTACAAGTTTCCACAGAATTAACATGTTGTGTATTAACATAAAGCAACAATAACTTGAGTTATTTAATAAAAAGCAAAAGAAGTGAAAGTTTTAAGTTATGGACAAACTATGAGAGTCAAAGAATTAGAGGTAAAAGGGGAATAAGGAATGGATAGGAAAGGACAAATCAACTTAATAAAAAGGACAAGAGATAAGAATAAAAAGAAGTGCAAAAGATATATGTATAGCATAAAGATATCTGATCAATACGTCTGCATATATATAGTATATTATATATATATCTATATAATATAGATATATATATATATATATATACAAGGTCTGGGCAAAAGAAAAAATGTTAATTAAAGAAAGATACAAGATAAAAAATTACATATATTTTTCGTATAAGCTTCCGGATTTTGGTGTGTAATTGGATTTTGGTGTGTTGGGGCATTGGCGTTAGCAAAAATACATTTAATCGTTAAATAAAGTTGTTTCTACTAATGTTATCATTTATTTGTTAACAGCTACAAATTAGTAGCGAGTGTAGCATTACACCAATGGTTTTATTGCAGGTAGGGAGGCAAGTTATTGAGACGTCCGAGCACATTAACCAATCTTGTGCAATGTTTGACATGTTCCTGTTGAATATTCGCGAAACCCGAGATGAGGGCAGGTTGTTTGATCAGCACATACAGTAATAGTTAAGTAAAAAGCATAGGGTGTTTAGATTGATGGAAAACGTAAAAATGTATGCTTTTTTAAATTACTCTAACTACTGATCAAACAACCGGCCCCAAGACTTCTGACTAACTTCCTATGAGCTTGTTACGCTATTCCCATATTTAACTGGGAAAGGACATGGCTAGAAGAACTCGATCTCCTGCAGAAGTTTCCTGGTTCATGATAAAGAAACTTTGAAAATAGGTATCGGAAGATCGTTACAGTAGGTGACGGCTTTGGTAAAAATACAAATCAAAACATCTATGGAAAAATATCGGTTTTCGAACTTTTCAAATTAAAAACTTCTCCACGATGAATACCAATGCCTTTATGTTGAATCTAATATTAAATTATTTAAATATTATACTAGTTTTACCCATATAAAAATTAATAATCATAAACTACGGACAAATACGAGTAGCTATAATAAAAGCAAGGTAATATAATAAACAGTTATGTTAAGGATATTGGAAAACTGGCATTTTTTTGTTACTTTGTTGTTTATTGTTACTTTTTTCTATAATTACATTTTTGGTAAATTCAGATCATTATTTTGTACCTCAATTAAAATTTGTTGTGGTAAGGTAATTTACTTTTAAAAATATTTCCGTCCAGTTAAAAAATATGGCAATAATCCAATTTAAAAATATATAAAAAAAATACAAAATTGTGTGATATTTAATACGACATTCATATTAATTTTGTGTTGATTATATTGGGTGTATTGAAGCCTTTGGTAGGCGAATGCATATTGCTCGCTCGCTCCATAAGCATCGATCACAATCGACTGAACACAGCGTAGGTAGGTACTATACAAACAGTAACGTATTAGTTTTGAAGAACGCTGTACAAAGTGTCTGATAGCTAGTAGCAAAAACTTTACAGATGGGATTTCTGCCTTTATAAAGAGTCGAAAATGTTCAATAAACCGTGATCTAACATCAATACTTATGGAGATATACAGGGTTATTTGTAAAACATTAATAACCTCGCAGGACTATACTCCTGCCTTGATTATGAGTCGAAAATGTTCAAGCTATTATGACCTAATATCAATAGTTAAGGAGATATGCGACATCAAAGTTTGCACTTTATTTTCAATATTTCTGACTTATTTTTTATAAAACGTTAGACTATCATTATAGTAACTAATATCAATTACGAAAAATTCATTCCTTTTAATACAAGTTAAATAAAATGATCAAAACCCCGAAAAATTTCCAATTGGAATGTTTTCCAATTGGAATTCGAAGGTTTTTATTTTTTATTTGACTTGTATTAAAGGGAATAAATTTTTCATACACGATTTAAGTTACTGTAATGATAGTCCAACGTTTTATACAAAATAAGTCAGAAATATTGAAAAAAAAGTGGAAATTTTGATGTCACATATCTCCTTAACTATTGATATAAGGTCATAATAGCTTGAACATTTTCGACTCATAATCAAGGCAGGGGTATAGTCCTGCAAGGTTATTAATGTTTTACAAATAACCCTGTATAGGTAATATCAAAGTTTGCATTTTTGAAATCAATATTTCTGACTTATTTTTTGCAAAAAGTTGAACTATCATTAGATTAACTTATATCGATTATGGAAAATTCATTTGCTTCGATACTACTCAAACAAAATTATAAAAACCTTGTAAAAAATTATATTTTCAATTTTTGAAAGGTTTTTATCATTTTATTCGACTTGTATTAATGAATTTTTCATAATCGACATATGTAACTGTAATGATAGTTCAACTTTTTACAAAAAATAAGTCAGAACTATTTTTAAAAAATGCGAATTTTGATATCGCATATCTCCATAACAATTGATATTTAGGTCATGGTTGCTGAAACATTTTCGACTCACTGTCAAGGCAGGAATCCACATGCAAATTTCTTACTACTAGCTATCAGACACCCAGTATTTAAGGAAAACATGTAAAGAAATTGAGATGTCCTTTTTTTTGTATTTCTTACAAGTGTAAATTCATTTTCCCCGCTTTTGTAATACAGAAATAAATTCTAAATGATAAAAAAAATTCTGTATCTTTTTGTATTTAATCTTGTAAATTGAAATCGATACATATTGATAAAGATATTAAAAAAATAAGTAATATTAATATGAACCAGAAAGCACCAGTAAGAGCAGATCAATGTCTAACAGGCGAAATAGAAAAAAGAAAGTCGTGCATTTTACTACTCATACCGTTTAACTTTTTTTTTAATTCAACCCTTCAACAGGCCAAGAAGCCCAATTACGGAAGCGAAACACATCACAAAACAAACTATCGCAAATACAAATTCTGCTGACTCAAGTAGTGATCAGAACTTAATACAACTAAAACAAAATACACGTTCATAAGCAAAAATAACGCAGTTGTCAATGAAAGAATTTGTGTTGCTGGAACGAAACTAGATAAGGTACAAAGTATTGTATACTTGGGCTGCAATTTAAATGAAAGACGGGATCCTTCGATTGAAATCAAATGCTGCTTTGAGTAAGCTCATGCAACCTCTATCCGCATGAAAAATTATATTCTGCAGTCATGATCTCAACTTTGGATTGTGAATGCGAATGGTCAGATACTACGTACTTTCGCGTATAATTTTGAGGAATATAAGCATGGACGCTTACCGAAGAATCGATAAGGAGACTTGAGGTATCGAGATGCGGATCTACAGAAGAATACTCAAATTAAGCTCGGTGGACAGAGTTATGAATGAAGATGTTATATCTCGGATAATAAATAAAATAAGCAATTAAAACACTAAAAAATGAAAACTTTAATATCTAGGACATGTGATGAGGCATCCAGAGAAGTAAGAGGTCTTGCATCTCATAATGTAGGGAAAGATTGTCGGAAGTCGGGGCCCTAGAAGAAAGAGAATATCATGTCTGAAAAACCTGAGACAGTGATTGGCCAGTCTACCGTGGAGTTGTTCCAGGCTGCAGCAATAAAATTCTCATAGCCAACATGAAAGCCAACGTTCGTTGAACGTTTGGAATGGACACAAAAAAGAAGAAGAAATTTATAGTACGTGTATACATACACATGTGTGTTTGTGTGTGTGTGTGCACTAACGCGCATATGTGTGGGAGGAAATGTATCATCTCGCAAGTTTATCTCTGACGGAGATAGTAGACTACTCAAGACCTGTAGCTGGCTTTTCAGACCTCGACATTATTTGTTTAAATTCTGAGCAGTCTACCAAGTCCATCAGAGGTAAATGGAGTAGATATCAAAAAACGGTTAATCAATTATTATTACGGTCACAATACAAGCCAGTGTTTAAAATGAAAGACGCCTTTATTATTTTTCGCATTAATTTTACGCGGTACACGCATTCTTCAGTTGGCTTAAAATATATTCAACAAGCAGATATACGCCTAACTTAAAGATGAATACATAAAATGTAGCAATGTACAATGAAGGGGACCCACCACATACCCTGAGTCGTTTATGCGCAAAAGCGTCCATATCGGCCCAGCACGTTCGTCGCCCGGTTGGCATTATTTAATGCTAAAGCGACTTCCTCGCTCGGCCTTCGTTAACACAACACGCAGAGACGAAAACCGGGCGAGTCGGTCGCGCAAAACCTTCACTGTTCCGCGCATAATTAATCTTTATTTCAAAAATGGTTACACAATACGCTTACCAATACCAAAAACACCCAAACAAAACAAGGTGCAGGACGTAGAAATCTCAACCCCCTCCGAAAAATACATAGGTGTTTTGTTAAATATGGAGGACTGACCTGTTTTTTCAGATTTTCGATGGCCTTGTTGGACTTTTCGGTTTCCATCTTGGCCGCCTCGATGTCCTTCAGGGCTGCGGCGAGCCTGGCCTCCGAGTCGCCCCTGGCCGTGGAGTTGGCGGCGGCGCGCGCGGCGGCCAGCTCCACGCGCACGTCGGACATCTCGCCGCGCAGCACGCCCAGCTCCGCGCGCAGGCTGTCCATGGACTCGTGCGCCCACTCCAGCGAGGGCGACATGTCCAGCCCGGACGAGTTCTCCGACTTGGTCAGGACCAGGGACCGCATCTCCTGCCTGGAAAGAATACGTCGTTTCTTAAGTTGTACCTCTTCGGGCGCGTCGGAGGCCGTGGTTCGGTTATGACGCGACGGGATTTTTCACACCACGAAGTTGTTTGATACATGTACTGACCTTGCAGCGTATATTCATTGTAATATCCCGTCCCTACATAGAACTCGACAAATTGTAACATTTCATCGCCAGAATTCCAGTACTAATTATCAGGCAAATGCCGTATTTAGTAGAATATTAAAAACTGGTTATGAATTTGGTGATATGGTTGACGTTTTCAATGCAAGTCTAGTGAAAATAACGTTTATACTTAAAGAGACAATATTATTTCATTACTAACTGCTGTTAACATATGCATGTAATAATGTGTAATACATATTTTTTATACACATTACTGCTCCGTATTTTATATTTTTAATTTTTACCCTCATATTTTAATGCTTATATTATGTTTTAAATTTATATTTTTAATTTTTATTTTTACACTCACATTTTAATGCTTATACCTGATACTTTCACTGCCTATACCTTTTATTGCTTTTTATACATATACTTTATATTCATATATTTTATATTTTACTGCTTATTTCCGATATTGTTTAATATATATAGTCTTTGAGATTTTATGTATTATTTTTTTTATGTAAAAGCCTGTAATGGGCGTAAAAAAGGAAATAAAAAAACATGTCTGTTTTTAACTTTATTACCGCCATCTGGCGAAATCCTCCCGATGGATTTTAATCTCGGTATCTGCGAAGCTAGACAGATTTCGATACTATGTAATCTATTTAGTTGTCAGTTCTCGCGGCTGGATCATTTGGCGCATCCTCACGTTCGTATAGTTCTGCATTTCGTTGTACTTTGGCGATTGTCCTGTGAGAAGTGATTCCCTGTTTATTTTATGTATGCCAATGACGTTTAACTACCAATTTTTAAATATTTTCTTTTTTAATATTTTTTAAAAATAAGAACAGACGTTCGCGTGTCGCGTGTTTTAATTTAGCAATCCACCAGGGGCGTGCAGTGCGAACGTAACCAATTATTTAAAAAAAAAATCGGAATACAAAATATACTTCGTAATATTTCTATCACAATCATTGTCATAGTATTCATATTTTGATATATCATAAAAAGCCTAAATATTCGATTTCTTTTTTTCTAAAATAGTTTTTTTTTTTAAATATATGTTTACAAAAAAGTCATGCTGCACGCGCCTTCAATCCACTATAGTTTGGAGTAATCGGATATATTTTAAAAAGCAAACGCACGTATAATGCATATCACTTCAATCCCGGTTACAATAATTTAGTTGTCTGTCTGTCCGTCCCTCCGTCCGTCCGTCTGTCTGTCCCCGTAACTTCGTGTAACCTCCGTAACATTTTTAAAAATAAATACATACTTATTCCTTAGGAACCGACATGTAAAAGTACCGTCATTTTTTACGGGTTACATCTACTATTATAACTATTTTTAAAGTAAGCTGAACGCTTGTGCCATGAAAATTGGATTCACTTGCTGGTCTTCTGGAATGAGGCTCGAATCACTGAATCACTAGATGAGTATAATACGCCCTAGACCAATATGAAAGTAATAGATTTATATGCATGTTTTAATCAGGATTGAAATCGCAAAACAACGCAAACAGAAAAATAAAATATGTTAATACATTTTTTGTAGTAGATTATAGCTTGCCGGGTGAGCTTTATTTATTAAAATTTTATTAATCTACCAACATCAATCAAGTTTGAATATTTTGTAACATTGTTGATATTTCGCAACTATACAAATGAGTAAATTACAATGTCCATACTACCTTCAATGATACAGGTAGGACATACTATTAAAATACAATGGGAAGCTTTTAATGTCCATCCCGACTTTCAAAGGGTCATAAATGTTAGTAAATATCGATATCACAGAGACAAAGTGCACTATTTATAAAAGTTATTTGTGGAAATGTGGGTAGAGAATTCACTGCGACGTATTTTCGTAACTGCCACGATTTTTTTAGGTCCTCTAAAATAGAATTTATCTACTTAACTAGGTTTTCTATTAAATAAAATACGTGACCCTCAATATTCCAATCAAATTCCAAAAGCAATAATTATCATATGAATCTCATCCATCTTGGCTTCGGTCTTCCCACACTTCTTCTCCCCTGTGACTGTGGGTTGAGAATCTTTTTCGGGATTCGATTTTCTTCCATTCACTGTACATGTGCCTACCATCCGAGACGTTATGTCTTTATGTATTTAACTATGGTGGACTCATTGTAAATACTTTCCAGCTCATGGTTATAACGTATCTTCCGTATTCCATTTTCACAGAGAGGTCCAAAGATTTTCCTCAACACCTTTCTTTAAAAAACTAGAAGCGCATTTTCGTCTTTCTTATTTAGAACCCAGTATTCAGCACCATATGTGAGCACTGGCTGTAGCAATGTTATGTAAAACAGTAATTTTGTACATCTTGTTAACAATCAAGATTTGAGGTGTTTGTGGATTCCAAAATAGCGCTTGTTTGCCACTGATATTATCCTCTTAATCTCAACACTTGCATCATTATTACTCGTTTTTACTGAGCCTAAAGGTATTGGAATGATTCCACAGTTTCTATGGCATGGATACCTACGTCAATGAATATTCCTGGAGCATTTATAAGGTTAGGTGCTTTAGATGCAATCATCTACTCTGTTTTAGAGGCATTTACCTCATGTCCCATTCCACTGGCAGCATTTTCCAAGTCGATAAACCCTTGTTTGACATAATTAGATGTTTTATACAAGAATCTGGCAGACTTTCGGAATATTGTACCTGAGGTCTCAATTCTGGAGTCTCTAATCGTTTTCTCTAGAACTATATTAAATAGCAAGTATGACAGCGCATCACCTTATCGCAGACCATTATAGTATTAAATTGTTCAGAAGTGCTGGATTGTATTTTTACTTTACAATTTGAGTCATGCAATGTCATTTTTACAAATCTTGGTTGACAATTACAATTCTACATAAATGATGGGTTCAAAAATGTAACGAAATTTCATCATTACTATAATTCCAAGAAAGCAGCGTATTTTGTTGAGCCGGTTTCCAATATACTTTATCAGAGGGATCACCCCGTAATATGATTACACAAATTGAATAAGACGTTGCGTTCAGCTATGGCGCTGAGTTTATATTGGAAATATCGTATTAAATTGGCAAATAATTAAATATTGACGAAAAAGTGTCAAAAACGCGACTGTTTGCGCAATCATCGTGTGCGATGTGTGGATTTTGTCGACAGTCGCCACAATCATGTGTCGATTTTGATTTTTTTTTGCTTCTTTGCGCGTTTGAAGCGATGATTGCATTTTCGATTGGTCGTTACGGATCAACGGATGTTTTGCGTGTCTAGTCTATTAATAATGGGAGTTAAAAATATTTATTATTATACGATAAAAATGATGTAACAAATTTTCGTTTAAATTTTTAAAATAATTATAGCTATATAATAATTTTGGATTTTTCGAAATTTTAACGATTTAAAAAAGTGATGTTTACAAAGTTATTTTATATAAATTATAATTATGTCACCACAAAATAATTTTGCTATATTTAAAGAAGAAGGATTTATACATTGTTCAATTTTAATTAAAGGGAGTATAATAAAAACTTTTTCATGGGTTAGTTTTTTTTTAAGTTAAAGATTGTTATTTGAATGTGTTGTATTTTTGTATTACATGTAAAATTTCAAAACGTTCTGAGGAGTTGAAAATTCTATATTGGTATTGTATAAAATATGATATATATATATAATATATATATATATAGATATATATATATCATTATAATATATATATATATATAATATATATGTATATATATAATATATATAGTTCAGTGACCCATTTTTGAAACAGAGGAAATTGTCTGTAGTAATCCGTCACAAATAGGATAAAAAAAAACTTTACCCCGTCAGCGGCGCTCGGTCCACGTGCGTTGGTTGGGCCACATGAAAGAAAAAATCTCAGGTAAGCAGCTGGCGACTACACATACAACCTTTAACAAAAGGCTGTATGTAATAGAACGTAAAAGTGGTCAGAACATTTTAAAACCCTTATTGGTTTACTTGCCTTTGAGGAATTATGGCTACTTCTTTACAGAATAAAATAAGATTTGAAATAGGTAAAAAATTAATTTTATATTTTTTAACATCATTTTGTGCAATGCCAAAATGCCATACTAAACGATTCAGTATCTGAATATATTCGGATATGAACAATAATATTCATTACCTGGGTTAAAAACCAATAGGTAGAAAAGGTGTGCATAAAAAATGCAAAATAAATAATAAATTAACTTGTCCTAACCAATTTGTTTTCACATGCATAAATGTGCAATAATAAATAAATAAATATGTTTTATGATTATAGAGATTTTAAAAAGTAGTTGTAGCCAGATATCTCTCACAATAATTTAATTTTGCATACGTATAGTTGTTTAATTGACTTAATATTCAGTAGGATATGTAAACAATACAAAATCAACATAATTTGATGATGTTCGTCTGTTAGTTCACCTGGATATAACCACATGAATGTGGTATACCTATTCACTTTCAAAATTGAGACAATATTCATTGCAAAAAAACATTTCAGCGTACTTTAAGTTGTCTAATGAATAATTATAAAATACTAGCTGTCATCCCGTCAAAAATGACGGTACTTTTACATGTCGGTTCCTAAGGATGAAGTATTTATTTATTTATAGAAAAAAGAAAAAAATAAAAAAATAACTATAAATAAATTTGCGAATAAAAAATGTCAGGTGCAATAGTTAAGTTCTAGGATGATTTTTAGTAATGATTAATGTTTGGTAACTACGCAAAAGATAGTTTATAAACTATAGATTAGAATTATATGTAGCATATAGGAGTACGAACATTGCATTGATAGATGTAATATAAATAAAATGATCTATTCCTGAACTTCGAGAACTAAAGAAGTTGAAATTTTGTTGTTTTAATCAAACGATATTTATAATCAAAATGAATTATTTTTGCTTCTAAAAGCTTCATCAACCGATAAGCGTACATGAGAAGATGTATGAAGGCGGGGGAAGCAAAATAAGTGTGCCAGGATAGAACAGTGGGGCGTCCTATCCTCTCTGTTTACGGAGAGAATACCTGCAGAGAAACGGCGTGATGGTAGTTAGGTTAGGTATGCATTGGAATTGTGTGTTATCCTAATAAAGGTAAATTATAAATAATCTCTGAAGTCGATCTATTAAAATCAACGTGTTATCTAAAACATGTATCTTTATCTTATTTTAGTGATTCTATTTCTTTTTTATCATAATAAAACAACAGCAACATACCGGCGACATTTTTGTTATTCGTAAACCCACACGGCGCGACTTTCGGACAGTAGACAAGTTTTCGATGCTTTTGGATTGACCGGGAATTCGATTGTCCATTTTTTTCGTCTTCTGTCCTGCATAATCGGGAGTCTACAGTAGTGATGCAACGAATACTACTTTCACGTATACGAATACGGATAATTCAACTAGGTAATAAATAATACACCCCTGTTCTTTTTTTACTAGATTTAATAATTAAAATTTACCACCGGCAAATTTTTGTTCAAAAAGCACAACATTTATTTTATCCGTTTGTACACTCCCAGCATTCGAAAATAAATATCACTTTTTTCACGCTTTAATTTGAAATTAAAATGGAACGAAAAATGCGTAATACAAAACAAAAACTACATGAAATGAGCACCTAACCTTATTAATAACCCAACGAAACTAGACGAAAGAAGTCATGTTATGCTGTGAAACAAGTAAAAATTGACAACTTGAGAACTAAACAAATCCATTCATTCAATGATAGTGGAATCCCCTATAATAGAGTGCGTAGGTATGTTCGGATACACGGTGCACAGCCAAACCGTAATTTGCGCTGCGTTCAGTTATAAATAGTTTGCTTTTAATATTCGTGATGATATTCGGTGAATTCGTATTCGTATTCGTTGCATCACTAGTGTACAGAACGTCCGAGCTACGAGAAGAGCAAGCCGCGGTATATTTTCTCACATCGCGGCTCGACTTGACAGCTGATTCTCGGTCTGCCGTCCCGAGCGGTTAGCGGCAGATGCGGGAGCAGATGCGAGGGCGGATCGTGCCCCCTGGCGGCTATTTACGCCAGACGAATGTTACCTTCTAATAGTTTCCCCAAGCCCTACAAAAACCCTAAAGGTGCAATAACATCTTGGCAACAGAATGCCGATGACGACCACAAAAAAGAAACACTAAACAAACGCGTCGATAATCGCCCCAGTCGACTTTGAATACGGCAATATTTTCAAATGAATAATCATATCAATTGTACTATTTTGAATAAAAATAATTTTTGATATTTTTATGGTAAATCAATACTATAAAAATGAAACACGATTTTTTTCGGTTCTGTAATTAAAAATAAATTATAATTTAAAATTTATTGATAAAAACATGCAGAGTGTGTTGAGCTTGTACAATTTTTTTTTATAATTATTACCTATTGGGTGATGAATAATACACATTTGTTTATCCTTAAATTACGATAAATAATCACCTAATATGTTATTATATAACCTCACATTATATTATGTTAATACCTAACAATCGACTGGTAAAAACATAGAGTGTGGTGAGCTTATATTGAAAAAAAATAAAAATATTAGATATAATTTATTATTACATATCGTCGCTGTATATATAATAAATCCTATGTGCCGTTTAGTACATTTTGAGATAAACGAATCAATTTGTCAATTTTTCATATAAATAATGTAGATATACTAAAAAACATTGCCGTTCATCTGGAAAGTCAGCCTAGTAGCTATTTGAAATATTTTTTATAAATGTAGTCTGTGCAATTATGAAAATTTTAAAAATTGATTCGTTTAACTCAGAATGTACTTAAGGGAACATTTGTAGGATTTATTATATATACACCGACGATATGTAATAATTATACCTAATATTGTATTTTTTGTACGTAAGCTCACCACACTTTCTATGTTTTTACCAGTCGAATTTTAGGTATAATGTTAGATATTAACATAATATAATGTGAGGTAATATTATTACATATTATGTGATGAACAATACATATTTGTTTATCGTAATTTATAATAATTATGCCTGACATTGTCATTTTTTGTATATAAGCTCACGACACTAACTGCGAATGATCTGGAAAGCCTAAACCATCGTGCATTTATTTGGATAAATTAAATCGTAGAGTTAAAAAAAAACATGTTTGATTTTTATAGCATTAACAATGGAGTTCTATAAAATGAATGCCGTCTATATTAAAAAATTAAAATAAATATTTTTATGGTATTTAAAACAAATTGACAGTTGTGCAGAAAAAATACCCGGAACTTTTCCTTTCCCGGGAACAGCGATACCAATTTCGATACGGTATCTATCTATGATTACGAAAAATGTGAGACTTACGCAGTTTTGTTTATTTTTATATTTAAAATTATGATGCATTAAATGTGCAAAAAATATCTAAATTTTCTCGTTCCAGTTTTATAATGCAACATGTGTCCATTGATCGTGTTAGAATCCCCGTGTCAATAAAACTCCTAGATAACATGTGCATACCTATATCGGGCGGTGGAATTCCTTTGTATTTCCCCGCGATTTCGCACGTGTCGTAAGACAACGACATTCTGCACAATATTATTTCAATACGATTTTTTAAAATAAAAATACACTCGAATCTGTAACGATGATTTTGAATGTGGAAGTTTGCCGAAAGTTAAACACGCTTTTTTAAAAATGCTTAAAAAAGCGAAAATGTATTTTGACAGCCACAGTACCGAGAGCGATTACAGTTTATGCGTGTATCAACAAGATCAAAAGCATGGAGCGCTTTCTTCTTTTTCAAGCGAAAAAGTAATGCTACATTAAAAGTAAGATTGACCAAGTAATTTAGAGGTTTGAGAAAAAGCGCTCCATGCTTTTGATTTTATTGACATACGTATATACTATGATCGCTCTTAGTACTGTGGCTGATAAAAAATATAATTTCGTATTTTTAGTAATTTTTTTTAATTAACAGCGTGTTTTTATTATTTTTTAAATGTAATATTATTACCTACATTACATTTAAATCTTCTAAGCAATTCTAGCATTGCTGAAATTAATAATACTACATTAAAATTCAACATTCAATCATTATCAAATCAATATTCGAACTTCAAAACTTGAACGTCAGTTTTAAAATAATACAAACAGTTTTAAAATTAAAATAACTCGTATTAATAACTGGTAACTCGTTTACGCGTACGAAAATTCGTCAGAATTTTAATTTTTTTATTTGAATAATTAAACTGATATTGTAAAATTAATGAGTGATTATTGTATTGTCATCAGAAATACGTCTTAGTCATACAAGTGAAGCTAAATAACACACAAATTTCACATTGTAGTTAATGGCAATTATTACTACAATACAATACTACTAGAGTCATACATGATCTAACAAATCATGAAATAAATTTATATTTCAATTCACGAATATTACTTTTAAAAATATTTTTCCATAGTAAGTAAGTAATTGCCAATAATTATGTCTTCCGTAACTTCCATAATATATAAGGTTTTTAATAAGAAAAATATTGTAAGAAAACGTGGAATTTTCCTTAGCAATATAGAAATCCTATCGTCATATTTTTAATTCATCTAATGGGAAAATTTTGATATTTCATCTCTTTAAATATAAAAATATTTATCGTGGATATTTCGTAAAGTTTGGAGTCGTCCCGCTATTTAATATTGAAGCATCAGAGCGGAAGGCTTGCCCGATGAAATGTAAAATTGTCTGCTGCACGTCAGGTGTGTTGAGTCAAATTGTGGTCTTGGGGATATTAAAAGATTTTAATATGCGATAGAAAAAAGTACTACATCGAAGATCAGACGAGAAGATCTTGAATTAGCGTTTGAAATCAGTCATTTGGAAATATTTTAATTTTTGTAACGAACGGATTATTTAAAATTATACCACGAACCACCGGTAATATTATATTGATTGATATTTTTAATCACTAACCTGTAAGTTTTATTTACTAAACTGACGTTGAGAACAATTACAATCTACGTATATTTTTTCAATAACGCAATTATCGAAAGTTGATGCAAATAATTGAAAAATGATCATTTTATTATTTATTAAATATATTATATGAAATTATTTACAGCGGCACTTGTCTTTGAAATAGTTAAGAAAATAGTCATTGCTTCCATTAATGTTTTAAGTGTAATTAATTTGTATTTTTGCAAAAATTACATACCGCGCTTCGTAACTACTCCACATTACTCAAAATGTGAAGTAGTGTTGTCAATTGGATACAAATTGATGTTTACTCATCAAGAGTTAATTCCTAAAATTAATTATTCAATGTGTGAGAATGTCGGCACTAACACAATACAATAATTTGTTTACTGACTATGATACAGTATAGTCTTGTTATCAATATTTAAGAACCAAATAATTAATATTAATTCCAATTCATTAATAACTTTGTATTAACTACAAGTATCTTTACATCTACCGGTTTCGATACCACTGTGGTAGGATACAATTTTCAATGTATTTAGTTTACGTACATTACAATACATACAATACATTGAAAATTGTACCCTTCTGGTACTACGCTTACTAGTTTTACAGTAAATAGAGCGAGAATTGAAAATAAAATTATATTTCAAAAGAAACGATGGACACGTGTATTATTTTTTGCAATTGTTAGCAACATTCTATAAATATACACTGATATTTATAGAACGCGCGCTCGGATGAAATGATAAGATCTTGCATATGATTTGTCCAGAGCTAACATTTTACGTAACGACTACTAGCAGGGACGTCCCGCGGACGTAGGCGAGTAAGGCGAAGCCTTATCATATATACAATTATTTCAGTTGCATTAAACATATTTTATACATAATAAAAATGGAAAAATTTATCCTGGTGATATCTAGCTTGTATTACTCAAAGGTTTTTGGGATTCATTTCGAAATAAAGTTGGGTTAAAGCCAAAATTTATAAAACTACATGCTTACGTGTACAATTGTCACAAAATTTCCAAATCGTTGAGTTCATTTTCCGGTGGTAAGCGAATAATTTTTGGGTAGATAGATTTTTTACGAATATCTTTCTGATTGATTCATCTAATTCGTTTTCAATATCACAGAAGTTTTGATTAAAATAATAATGTAAATAAAGTTAAAAACCGTTTCTTCTTTGGAATCACCTAATTATCGCTGAAGAATATTTAATTATTTACTGGTTTTCTCTCCCCACGAATTTAACATGTCCAGTCAAGCGCACTCTAACGTATACGCGGGTGAAGCACTCTAGTATCTGTATGCATGTGCATATTATACCCTACATACAAATTTAACATACAACACAAATAAACTGCTCCATGTAATATAATATGCTTCTTCGTTGATTAAAACATATTATAAGAACTGTAAAAATATATCACAGAGTTTTTTTGATTGATATTTACTAAGTAAATTAGTATTTTTTTAAAACTTTTTTTGATAATGTTATAGGACTGTCTACGTGTTTCAAGACAGCGGCGCGTAGTCAGAAGGTACATCGTAGCAAGCTGTACGGAGTTAAAATCTCTACGAGCCAAATCGAGATAAAATATGTATCACGTAATATTCCTATGCCAATTACCCCCATATTCGCAGGGTAACAAGATTCATGCAGGTGTAAAGTTTTTATGAGAAATGTCAATAAATAATTTAAATGTAAATTTTTTATCATTACAGCGAAAATATTGTATTTACTTCAATATTTGGATGAATGGAAAATAAATAGCAGTATAATGAGTAATGAAGATGGTGAAATGTTTAATTTAAGTATTTTTTTTCTCCCAAAATATTGTTTTATGTATATCTAACGCTTCAAAGTATCGATTGCACGTGCCCGTTGTAAACAATTGTATAATTTTTTTAATCAATTTAGCGAAAATATTGTATTTAAATTAATATTTGGACGAATGGACAATATACAGCAGTATAATGTGTAATGAACTAACTAACTAACTAACTTACCATCACGCCGTTTCCCCGTGGGGGCACGCAGAGAGGATAGAGCGCCACACTCTTCCGTTCTGACGTACAACTTTCGCTTCGTCTACATTCACACATCTTCGCATGCAAGCTCGACGGTCGTTCCGGCTTCTAGCAGGACCATCTTCCAGTATCTGGTTAATCTGGCTATGCCACGTCTTCCGTGGTCGCCCTCTCTTTCTGCCGCCGTCAACACTTGTATCTTTCTTACCATTCTTTCCTCACTCATTCGCTCAACATGCCCATCATTTGATTAATTTAACTTTATGTATATCTAACGCTTTTAAGTATCGATTGCACGTGCCTGTAAAATTGTATTCACAAGCAAACTTCTGTTTCCGTTACGTCAGAACACCGGTTACGGTCAAAAGTCAGAAGTCGGTTACAAAGGCGAACAAATTGTATTTATAAAAGTATAAACACAGAGATGAGTGTGTGAAAAATGATTGTCATGTCAGCTGGTTCAACCTACTAATGCTATCTGGAACGGCCGCGTTCCGCGTCGCGATTTCGACGCTTATAATTTTTGCATCGAGTAATTGTTTTACTAAACTGGTGGTGTATTTAATAACCTTTTTTATTATAATGTTGGCATCGTGTAAAATAAAACGTTGAAGAATTAGTTGATGTTTTGTGAATATTAGATACTGAATGCCATGACATGGACCATGGAAAATTTATGGCCTGAAGCAGGCAAGAAGATCATGTGGAAGGTCGACGATGGAACGATCTGGTTCAAACTATAATGCAGAACTCCTCAACTGCACGGGTTGCGTCAGATTATCCTCGCAGTTATCCAATGTACAGGGTGTAACAGGGTTGAAATATCATTACAGTAACTTATATCGATAATGAAAAATTAAATTGTTTCAATAAAAATTAAATAAAACATTAAAATCGCTGAAAAAACGCAGGAACTGGAAGGTTTTTTTCATTTTATTTGTCTTGTATTACAGGAAATGAATTTTTCATATTAGATATAAGTTACTGCAATGATAGTCCAACTTTTTGCAAAAATTAAGTCAGAAATATTGAAAAAAAATGCATATTTTGATGTCGCATATCTCCATAACTATTGATATTATTAGGTCACGGTTGCTTGAAAATTTTTGACTTATATTCGAGGCAGGAATCCACCTGTAAAGTATTGTGGACTAGCTCTGTTACACCTGTACTGATGTATATACTTTTTTTAACCGGCAATATTACTATGGCAAATCCACTACTGTCACTATATGTAGTGATAACTAACTAAGGACGTTTCCTCAAAGGATTAAGTAAGAAAATAGAACGCCATACTCTTCTGACCTGGCACACCACTTTTGTACATCTTCTCATGCACACTCTTCGGTTGTTGAAGCTTCTAACAGGGCCGTCCACCAATATTTGGTATATCTGGTCATGCCAGGACTTTTGCGGACGCTCTCTCTTGCGATCCTTGATTTATGCTATCTACTACGTTACAGCCAGCATTACGTCGGCATACACAATTCTACAGAAAACAATTTTTGTAACTAATGCTACCAAGACGCTACGCTTGGTGGCGCTGTTTTCATTATTAATTCGCGACCGAAACGACGCTACCAGATGGCGCTAAACGTACTATGATTTTGCGATTTTATTAGTTGTGTTAAGTTAGTTTAAAAAGTTAAATTTTAATTGAAATTTTGTGAAAAACTGAATTTCAGTACTTAACTGTGAGTTCATTCATATTCTTAAAATATCAATATTGGGATGTCAGATCTTTATCCCAACACATGAGACGAAAATTAAAAAAAAATAAACGAGACGAAGGTGTATGTCGTATTCAGTGTTCGTCGTACTTAAATAAGAAGATTTGTATATTTTCAAGTATCTCTCAAAGTAAAAACCTTTATTTGCGATGTCGGATTTCTCCGGTCTGATCTGACAGCTGCCCTCCGCCGCAAACGTAACCTCACAATTCTCATGTTTTGACCAAAATTACATCAAATAAGTATATAACCTTAGGTATAGAAAAAAGATTATTTCACATGTACTTATTAATTTCTTCTCCCACAGCGTCTTGATGTAAAATTATGGCAAAATTTTCATTGTCACGTTGGACCATAGAAAAGGAAAATATTGTTGAACTCTATTTATATTTGACGTCTGACGGATAACCGTCAGTACTTCTTTCTCCCTCTGACCACACCGCCGATGTATACCTACGCCTCATTTATTTTCGTCTATTTAGTGTGGGATAAAGATCTGACATCCCAATCAGGGGCGTGCAGTGGGAACATCGCAGGATGACTATCACGTAACCAATTATTTGAAAAAAAATACAACATGTATTTCGTAAAATTTCATCATCACAATTGTTATCATAGCATCCGTAGCATAAATATTTGACTTATATTTTTTTTGCCAAATATACGTTTACAAAAAGTTATGCTACAAGTCCCAGTATTGCTATTTTCAGAACAGCACAGATTGTAACATGTGTTAATTTGAAAGAAGCGTGTTTACATTTTAGATTGACTGTACAATATTTTTGTTGTGACTAATTAACGTATGACTAAAACTGAAATTCGAAACAGTTGTATTTAGTTCACTCCTAATTCGGTAATACAATGGTGTCAACTATTCCAGATGCAACTGGCGGGGCACGATTTCGGTGTCGTTTGTTTTTTAATTTTAAAATAATATTGTTTAACACTCCGCTTTAAAAATAAAGAGGTATCATTACGAGCTGCAAAATCTATAACTATTTCATGAGAAGGTCTACATGTGTCTCTAGCAAAGTGCTTTCAAATATATGAAAGATTTTAGATTTGGAACAAATATATAACTTTCAGAAATTTGATAATATTAGGTCCTTACATATGAAATTGGCGTTTCGTATGGGAGGAACATAAAGCCGATTTTTTTTTATTATAATATATTTATTTAATCAAAGTATGTACCATTGCTATCTATGCACTTTTGCCATCTCATAGGTAGTTCATCGATCCCTTTACTAAAAAAACCATTCGGACGGGAATCAATAAAATCTTTGAAGGCGGTTTAGACTGCCCCATCGGAGTTGAATTTTTTCCTTTGCAAGAAGTTATCCAAATTTCGAAAAAAATGGTAATCTGTTGGGGCAAGGTCCGGAGAGTACGGTGGATGTCTTAGACATTCCAATTGAAGCTCCTCTAATTTGGTAGCCGTCTGTTGTGCAGTGTGTGGTCTAGCGTTATCATGAAGCAGCAGTGGCCTAGAGCGATTAACCAGCCTCGGTTGTTTAGCAGCTAGCTTTTCCATCATGGTTTGCAGTTGCTGACAATAGACATCTGCCGTAATCGTCTGGCTAGATTTAAGAAAGCTGTAGTGAACGACACCAGCACTAGTCCACCAAACGCTCACAAGTAACTTTTTTGGAGTCAATTTTCGCTTGGGGCATGGTTTGGCTGGTTCGGCAGGGTTCAGCCATTGCGATGAGCGCTTCCGATTATCGTACAGGATCCACTTTTCATCACAGGTAATGATTCGATTTAAAATCCCTTCATTATTGTGCCGGTTGAGTAATGCAACGCAGCAGTCAACGCGCGTTTGTTGATTTGCTTCACTCAATTCGTGAGGTACCCACCTTTCAAGCTTTTTCACCTTACCAATTTGCTTCAAGTGGATTAAAACAGTTTTATCACTAACGCAGCAGCCTGCAGCTAACTCGGATGTGGTTTGCGATGGATCCGCTCCCACAATAGCCTTCAATTCTTCATTATCAACTTTGGTCTCCGGCCGTCCACGGGGCTTGTTCTGCAGGTCGAAATTTCCAGAACGAAAACGTTGGAACCAAAAACGCACTGTGTTTTCTTTTGCGGCACCGTCGCCATACACATCATTAATCCTTCGAGCCCTTTCTGCAGCACTGGTGCCACGGTGGAACTCATACTCGTAAATAACGTGATATTTCAAGTTTATCATTTTGTAAACTGAGTGACGCAAAGAAAAAAACAATTGAGGAAAAAATAAATGAATTATAATTTTCAAAACACAAATACATGAGTAAATAGCTGTATAAATTTGGTTTTGGAATTTCTAACCAAAGAGAAGATATTCGAGATCAAATTTGCCAGTACGGCAAAACGCCAATTTCATATGTAAGGACCTAATATATGGAAGTTCTTGTAATGGAATTGGTGAACGTTGCATTGTGTAGAGTAAGCCCTTAAATTAGCTCATACCGGTCGTATACCCTGGACCTGCGTATAAAAAGACTTCCTCACGTTTCTCATATAAATAGCTTTGTCTCTGTGAGACTTCTAAAATTCATATTAATTACAATTTTTACTTCCTTTCTATTAACTCGTGGCGTCTGCTTGCTTGCTTGACGAAAAAACTTTGGATCGATTTTTAACCATTTTCCCGTGATCCAATCGAGCTGAAACTTTGCAAATAGACTCGCGGCGACGATCAAGAAGATCTATCAAATTTTCGTTAATAAAAATAATAATTACAGTATAATTTTGGATTTTTCAAAATTTTAATGGTTTTCTCATACAATTTAGTAAGTATGGAGATTCCGACGCATATGGTAGACACGAAACCCGAAAATGACAAAGGGAGTATTGTAAAAACTTGGTTTTTATGGGTTACTTTTTTTTATTTATAAATATCTTAGCATTAAATGCTATCAATAATTAAAATGCAAAAGTTTTTTTGGTAATTTTTTTTTAAAATATTTAAGCCGACTGAGTTCAATACTTATTTTGACATTCTTTACGAATTTCCATCAAGTTGAGATAGTGAAAATCGTCTCGTATCATCTTACTAAATAAAAAACAAAATTGAAAAATGAAATAAATCAAACACGCACAGTTACACGTTGTGTTAGGTTAGGCCCGGTCAGGAAAAAGTGCACTTGTTTCACACACGTGTGCGTTTAACAGTTGGGTTCGGAAGCGGCGACGCGGCCGCGCTGCGTCTCGAAAAAGTCCGTTAAAAAGGCGGCGCGCACCGACAAGGGCAACAATGGCCGGCGCGCAATCAGTCTGAATGGAAACGAGCGTGTTTGTGCGCTGTCCGGTGGACCGGCTCCGGGCAGGAAGCGCGCGCCCGCGGCGGAAGCAGACGGAGCGCGCCGGGGAGACCAGCCCGACCGGTGTCCGCGCGAGGAGGACGCGAGGCGGGTGACGTCACGCCCACCTCGCTGCCGCTTCGACCACAGCCGCGCCAAACCCGTCTCATCCCTCGTAAGTCGCGGTAGGGTAGGAAAAACTACACACTCTATTAACAAAAAACTCTATTTTTTCGCTACAAAATGAACGACCAAAATCTGACAAGAACATCAAATGTTAAAAATCTAGGTGTTAGATTTGTAAGCAACCTAACATTTCACGATTATATAGAGGTAATGCTTTGAGAATGTTAGGATTTGTTCTGCGCACTGCCAGGGTTTTCGAGAATACCCGCGTATTGAGAACTCTTTACAACTCCTTGGTGCGGAGTAGACTCGAGAGTGGCTCGATGATCTGGGGGCCACAGGAGGGCAAGTACTCTCTTATGGTGGAGAAAGTTCAAAAGAAGTTTCTGAGATATCTCTACACCATGAGGGCATTATCCTTGGCTTTACCCATCCGAGTTTCTCCAGGGTATGCTTGGCTACAATAGTCTAGAGACTAGAAGGAATGTGTATTTGATTACCCATTTTTATCGATTGTTGCGCGGTATGATCGATAATCCTGAAATTATGCAGAGCATTGGTTTGTATCTTACTGATAATTACATTAGACATCGTCAGCATAGATTGTTTCCCATTCCAATATACAGGACCAACCTGCCGATGGTTATGCCTGTTGGAGGAGCCACAACTATGCTGAACAAAATCGCTTTGGGTATTGATATATTCCATGTGTCTGAAGGGGTTTTCCGAAGCGGGATACTCCTACACCTTTGACCAGATTTTATGTTAAATTTAATTTATTAAATATTTTCATTTTGATATATACTTCCTAATATGTATGCCTTAAACATTTTGTTTGTAATGTACATATTATCAAATAAATTGAATTGAATTCAATTGAATACACACGTGCATTATGAGTCAAAATTGTTCAAGCAACCATGACCTAATATCTATATTCGTGGAGATGGACGTTATCAAAGTTTATATTTTTTACAACATTTCTGAGTTACTTTTTGCATTAAGTTGAACTATCGTTAGAGTAACTTGATATTTTCTTCTTCAAACACAGCAAAATTATTTTGTGGTGATATTATAATTATAATTTATAGAAATTAACTTTATATACACCACTTTTTTATTGAAATAAAGTGGTGTATACAAAGTTAATTTCTATAAATTATAACTTGATATTGATTACATATGGGGTAAAAAATTAAAGGCAGCAATATCCAAAAAATAAAAAAAATGTTTTGAATATAGTCACCGAGGATTACTAATTTAAAATGTATTGAATTCTAGATTTTATGTATCTGTCCCTTCCAAATTCATGTTTCCTATAAATTTGTAGGCTATGTTTTCTATAAAATTCATAATAACACATAACGAATTTGTTCACAATTATATTATGAAAACTACATAAGCATTAGGAATACAGAAATAGAAAATAAGACTAATAGAAAATAAACAACAATTGTAGCGCACGGAGTAAGTGCAATTCTCATAACACCATTTTAAAACTTGATGCCATCACTTAAAACAAGCTCTTGATTGGTGAATCGTGACCTCATGGTGTGTAAATATTCCGTTGCACGATGCGCGCGCATTTCGTTGCGCCCTAAAATGTCACTCTCAACGCGCCAAAGTATAACATCAAAAATTTACGACAATTAAGAATAAATTAAATACTATGTTTTAAACCACTTTATCGCTATATATTTGTTAACTAGTTTCGGTTGGACTCAACCTTCTTCAGGATAATTATAATATAAACTTATTATAATTGTTTACATTATTTATTGTTTATATTGTTTATATATTAGTTTATATTATAATTGTCCTGAAAAAGGTTGAGTCCAACCGAAACTAGTTGACAAATATATAGCGATAAAGTGGTTTAAAACATAATATTTAATTTATTCTTCATTGTCTTATAATGTCAAGCCACAAAGTGTTTTCTTGCTTTGAAAAATCAAAAATTTACGCCGAACTCTTAAATGTTTCCTATAAAATCTTGAATCCAGTACATTTTAAATTAGTAATCCTGGACGACTGCATTCAATTTATTTGGATATTGCTGCCTTTGCTTTTATACGCCATATATGAAAAATTCATTCGCTTCAATACTAAAATAAAACGATAAAAACCCTTTCAATTTTTGCAAAAAATGCAGGTGGCGTACAAAGGACATGTGTTGCTTCAATATTCCTAATATTTTCAAACTAAACTAAACGCCTGCGCTAAGAAAATAAAACCAGGATTTACAGGTTATATGATCAGTTGTGTTGTGGATGAGTTGGATGTGTTTAGCGCTACTTTGAACAACTTTAAGAAAAGTGTTCGCACCAATATACACACTTTGCATTACCCAAAAACTTACAGCTTTTGCATATTGATCGCAACTTGTTTTTCTATAATGATTTAATATTTTTTCGTCGCGAAAACCTTCGTTTTTGATTAAGAATATATTGTAATATTCAATAACATTTGAAAAATACTTATGTTGGGGAGGAGATAATTCGTAAATCGATGTTATCTGTAATTAAAAGTTGTTAAGTGTATAGTCCTTCTATGTTATAGTCGTTAAGTAGGTATAGTGTTTGATATAATATTACTCCAGAATGCATTAGCTGCCCGAGTATTTGCTATTTTTTAAACATTTTTTTTATTATACTCGTAATTAATCTGCTTCTATGTGTCTAAAATATTTGATATTTATTATACTTGTAATTATTCTGTTTCTATGTGTCTAAAATATTTGATATAAGTTTCGGGACTGTACGTACATCTAAACGCATGAGATTTCTCTTGGAGATTCATCTTGAAAGCGCATAAAGGACTGCGCAACTGCTAAACATTATTACCGCATATATTTTGTATACCGCATATATGCAGAGAGGAAGAACGCAACACCATAAAGGATTTGTAATTCAATTTATTAGATATGCGACACATTACTTACACATTTTTATAAAATCTTGAATAACTTGGTTGACTCGCCCTATTTATTAGAGCAAATAGGTTTAAGTTGTCCTACATACTCAACGCGTTCAAATAATTTATTTTACGCAAACTTTGGTAAGACTAACTACTTAAAAAACTGCTTTGTAACACGTTGCACCTCAAAATACAATATGTTAAATTTTACAAATAATCTAGACATTTTTATTGACAATTTGCTTTTATTTAAAATGAAACTCCGTAATCTCATTTATGACTATTGATTTGATACTACTTTAATTGAATCCCACCCCTCCCATTTTATGCATTATCATATTTTAAATCTTTGAAATATATATTATTTATCACATACTCTTTATCATTGTTTTTTATTTAGTTTTTTTTTTACCAGCTTCGAGGAAACTTTACTGGTCATACTCACGAATATTTTTTTTATATTATATATATATTTTTTTAAATTGTACTGTATGTTTCCCAAATAAAATAAAATAAAATTACTAGCAATATTCATTGTGTATTAGTAAATTAAAAAAAATAGCGACGATTAATTGAAAATGACTGGTTGTAATATCAAACATAACGTAATATGTGGATGTTCATATTGAAAAACCTTTGATGACTGCATTATTTGAATAACATAAATGTTGGCGTTTTTTACATGCGATTACAGTATTTTGTATTGGATACTAGTGATCGGTGCCCGGAGTTTCCCGAGGGCGAGGGGGGGGGGGAGAGGATTTAAGAAGATTTCCCCGGGGATGATTTTTTTCCTCGAGAGTGCAATTGAGCGAAATTGGAGGACATTTGCTATAATACACACATATTTTTATTTATATCGGGGGAGGATGGAGGGTAACTATAACAGTGTAACTATAAAAAAAAGATTTAGGTATATCAAAGAGTGTAATTAGATATAATCAAATATAAATACATGGAAAACGCAAAATTTGGTATAGTTCGGTTAAAGGGTGTAGGATTTATATAGCACAGATTCACATAGGAGTATATTGATCACACGCCTTATTTTTTTAGTTTTAAAATAAAAATGAATGCAGAATGTGAAACTATCAGTTTGAATATCTGACTACTTAAAATTTTTGCATAAATATCAGTGGTTATTGTCTTTAAATACCTATAAGTATATTATTTATAGATTTGGCATTAACTTTGTGGAATGACATGATAATTTATACATAAAAAAATTACTTGTATAAGACCACTTTTGAGTTTAAGTTACACATGACTAGTTTCGAGAACTACAGATGTTCTCATCTACAGGTGAGAATATAAACTAAGCATATGTTCAGTTTATATTTTAAAACATATTTTATTTTATATTCTCACCTGCAGATGAGAAAATCTGCAGTTCTCAAAACTATTCGTATGCAACTTAAACTCATAAGTGGTGTTATACAAGTATTTTAAGTATTTTATTTATATATAAATTACCTATAAGTACGTAACAGGGCTTATGAAACTAAAATGCACAATTACCATGGTGATCCAATGAATAATCACGCTGTCAACGGAATACTGGAGCAAGCGCCGCTGGTCGCGTAGTGTTAAATTTTAAATCGGTTTGGCTTTCAACATGCCAAAGACCGCTTCACAATGGCATGGCAACCCCGAGACCGGCTCGTTACAATAGGGAGACGAAAACAAATGTTTCTCGACAGAAACGTGCCAGTAGACGTGGGTAAGATCAGATGATATATGTACCAGTGGGTCTGTATCACAAATTCGGGCGAACGGATCTAAAAGATCCGTTCGTCCGAACGATATAGTTCGCGTGTTTCGGTCCCTAGTTCATTTTCCATCCGAGCGCGACTTTGAATGTAGTAACGAATTTCAAATTAAATACAAAGATAAAAGGTTTCTTGCGTAAAGATTATTACAATTCTATGAAAAAAAAATTGGGTGCGTTTACTTTCTATACTATTTTACTTCTTATAATTATTATACTCCTTTGGCTTACATAAAAATTGCGTACTCTGTTGTATACCCTGCACTGGAACATAACTGGACAAAATGCCTACGTATGTATACAACACGAATTAGAATATACATCGATTGCATTTTGCTTGTATAAAAATTAAAAAAGAAATAAAACATAATGAATTTGTTCACAAATATATTATGAAAACTATATAAGCAATAGGAATATAGAAATAGAAAACAAGAATTGATAAAAATTATGAGGCCTTTAAGAAAAGTATGAAAAAATACCCTCAGAGTTAATTAAATTTTCATTTTATTATATATGAATTCTACATATTACTTAATCGTGTATAAATTTTATTATATAATTCTTTAGAATATTTCTTTAATAATAGATTGTTTTTAATTGAATTTTATTTATACTGCTTACTGTTATTATCTTTGCTTAAAATTTTCCATTATTTTATCTTTACTGTATTCATTTTTAATTTTTTTGCTTATAATAAGTTTATTTTACCGTTGTCTCACATAATTACACTATGATTATCGCATATTAGTTTTTTTTCTTCTTATATACCTACCTATAGGTACCTACATAGTATGTACGACTAGCTATTTAAGATATTTAAAATATAATGATACTCCTCTCCTACTCACGAGTTATATTACTCATGTAGAAGAGAAATATACCATTGTAAAAACTGTCACTATCTTTATTGTAAAAACAATGTATTTATTATTAAATATATAAAATAATAATAATAACAGCGCACGGAATAAATGCAATTCTCATATCACCATTTTAAAACATGATGCCATCACTAGTTCATCATTAAAGTTAAACTTTCCCCATAAAACCGGCATCTAAGCTTTTGATTGGTGAATCGTGATCTCATGGTGTGAAAATATTCCGTTGCACGATGCGCGCGCATTTCGTTGCGTCCTAAAATTTCACTCGCATTGCGCCCAAGTATAACATCAAAAATGTACGCCGAACCCTTAAATTTTTTCCGTTTGAAACTTGTTTTACAAGTTATGTACTGTGATATTATTATTAAAGAAAGGAGTCATCATCGTAATAGGAGTTTGCTGTTATTTTTTTTACTTGCCGCACGCGTATTTTATAGCAATGTATAACAAAGAATCTATAGTGATTCAGTCGCGGTCTTGCCGCACGCGACGTTTTTATAACAATGTATAACAAAGAATCTATTGTGATTCAGTTGCGGTCTTATGGCATCCCTCAAATTCAATCGGTCATGAGTTCTTTTGGTTCTTCAGTTACCAGTCATAACATTCATGTATATATTTATAAAAGCCTCACCGATACGCCGAACAATACGCACCGAAGCTTTGAAGCGGCCCAAGACCGATTTTCAATGTTCAAAACATTTAAAAACCAGCAACGCAAAATTTAATACAATGCAAATAAATAAAAAAAAACAATTCGACGGAGTTTAGCGAGAGAAACTAAACAAAAAGGCAGTAAAGTAATTCATATGTTTACTGTAATTTTTACGAAATTTAAATGTAATTACATATATATCTTGACGTGTAGGTCCTTACTGTATCTAAGTATACTTTATACAGTCAAATAAATATTTTATAGTAGTGGGCATGAGACTGGCCTCTCCTAGCAGGGGTTTTAGACTCGTTTCTCTGTGAGATTACTATAAAAATTCTCTATACAGGGTGCCTCATAGCAAAAACGTTGCAGGTGGATTCCTTGATAAGGAGTTGAAAACGTTCAAGCAACCATGGCCTAATCAACTGTAATGGAGATATATACAACATCAAAATTTTCATTTTTTTTTTCAACTTTGTAAAATAATTCTATTTTCAATTTTAGCAAGGTTTTTATCATTTTATTCGACTTGTATTATAGCGAATGAATTTTTCATAATCGATATAACTTATTGTAATGATAGTTCAACTTTTTGCAAAAATAAGTCAGAAATATTGGAAAAAATGCAAACTTGATATTGTGTCTATCTCCATAACTATTGATCGTAATGGTTGCTTGAACATTTTATTCTCATTATCAAGGCAGGAATCCACCTGTGAAGTTTTTGCTTCTAGCTATGTGACACCTATATATCACTAGTACCTACGAACATTCTCGCAATATTCGACAATTATTTGCTCACTTTATTATACAACAAATGCTGCAAGAATCGAAACAGCTACGAGGATCTGGTGGTCGGTGGTTCGAACCCCATTCCAGGAAACCAGCAAGTTAGTCCTATTTTCATAGCATAACAACATTTAAAGATGGGAAGATGAAAATTTATCTTTATTTAAATAAAAAGAAAACATAATTTCACTGTACAAGATACATATAACATTTCCAATAAGCGCTACAAGACAACAATACAAATGAAAAGCATTCAAGGTATTTTTAAATTCGCAATTTTATATATTCATGTGCAACGAAAATATTTCATAAATTTTATGTCGCTAGCTTATATCGCAAATGTAATTAATAAAAAATAAAAAACATTGACATGATTTTAATTTCAAAATAGATTTTATTTGTAATAGGTGTTATGTAAAACAACAATTGTAGCGACGCCATGACAGAACAATAAAATAATACATTAATTATGTTGTGTATATATTCATCAAATATACACCATTGGAAGTTTAAACTCAAAACACAAGCCCGAATTCTGAGTCAATACTTAGGTGATTTAAAGCTTAAGGTACGATTATTTGTTAGGTTAGGTTAGGTTAGTTTGGGTCTTAATCACGTCGAATATACTCAGTGTTACTACAGTATACGTGGGATACAATACTATAAGAGAAGATGGTCTTTAGAAGGCGTTGCAACGAAAGGATGGGACAATAATTGAGTCATTGCCATCAATAGAGGACTGTATTACAAAATCAATTTTATTTAGTTAATATTTTTCTTAGGCAAGCATAACCTTTTTGATAAGCGGGTTATGTATAAAGTTTGCATGGTCGGAATGAAAAAAAAACTGAAGAGAAGAGTGATAGAAAACTATTAGGCAAAGATATGGGGGATTAGAAGCAACAGCGCCACTTTGACAAGAATACAGGGTAACGTATTTGAATATGATTATCTGGCAAAGAGAGTCATTTTGAAAATTGATAACCTATTTTAAAAGCATATTTGTGTGCTTGAGTAGCATTTTATCAAATTAAAATTAATTTTAAAATTCCACCTTGGCTTTAAAATTGGTGAAAAAAACATGAAAATCGGTTACAAAAGTAAAATCAGATGATTGCCATCATTGCCTACAGCAGGGCCAAGCAGCAAGCAGACACCGATGGTCAAGTAGCGGCCACCATAGCCAAATTGCAGATATGCCAATTGCAGATATATGCAAGTATTGGCCGCCAAGCGACCGAAATAGCCTTTCGTAGGGCCTAGCACGGGTAAAGGGCGAAAGTCAATTGCAGACACGTAGATGCAGATGAGAACAAATCACCTAGTTTATAAAAATATATTGAAAGGTTATATAAATACATAATCGCTTGTGAACATTTACCATGCTCCACTGTTAGCCATGATTACATGTTTTTACACCCTGTATAACATGAAAAGTAATATACATGTCTTAGAAAATGTATAGTAATTTTATAAAAACTTTTTTGTAAAAATAAATTTATTCTGTTCCGTTTAATCAACAATAAAATATTTAGTTATTATTAAATACAATGGTTATAATCTGGTATTAATCTTTTGGGTTATAACCTGGTACTACTTCTGCTGGACTAGTTCAAGTACTATAAGGGAGCAAAACATATTTTTAGGGTACGAGGAAAAGTAATAATGGAATGTGAGTGAAGACATTCACGTTTCACTATTGACATGAGTGAGATGACATTTTTTTATTTTACTATAACAAAAATTTCAACACAACATTTATTTGTGATCCAATAGGTACGTCAACTACGCGTTGAACACCGAAATATACATACACGAATCTTTCGAATAGTACATACAGCCTTCCATGAAAACTATTCTACACTAAGTACAATGTAAAAGTCAAGGTATCGATATAGAAACTAAAAATAACAATTCATTCATATCTTCGTGCGGGCACCTAAATGTTACCAGGATTTACAATTATTTATAAAATTCCCCTCATCGTTTCACACATATATTTTAAAAATTCATTACCACCCTGTAATGCGCCACTACCAGTGTTATTAGTGGTCGAACAATAAGATGAGTAGTCAAATATTTTTCACAGGCGTCAGCATTCTCAAAAAGTCAAACTTGTCATTTAAAAATTTGCGAAGCTCTGCGTTGCATTTTGCCGGCACGAATCTCCAATACACGCACGGAAACAACAACGGCACAACAATTGACACGCAGCGAGATCGCATGTGGGAAAGAGTGCAACAAGTGACTCACCTCAGAAGCTCGATGTCTTTCTTCACGCTGCTCATCTCCAGGGAATGGCGCGAAGTGAGAGCGTTGAGCTTGATGGACATCAGCTTGAGGAACTCCTGCATGGCCGCGGCGTCCATGTTGCGCGCGGTCCCCGCACGCGCGAGCACGAACAGCGCGAAGCCGAGCAGGAAGCACACGCGGCCGTAACCCATTTCGCGCGCACTGTTTCAAATTTCAAAGTTCCAAAACTGCTTCAAAGTTCCAAAAAGAATCGCGAGCTAGCGGGAATTGCACGATGCCGCTCCGACGGGAGTTTGGAAACTAATAATCCGGCCCGCAGGTGGGGCCGCTTATATAGCGGGCCGGGGCCAGGTGGCGCGGGGGTCGCGCGGCGAATCAGCGCTCTGTCGACAAATCAACGCATCAGAATGCATTCTCGTCGCTCGTATGCAGATTGCCTCGTTAATACGAAAACTAAACGCGCGACAGGTTTAATTCGAATATAAAACTTTATATCATCCGGACGGTATTCCTAAAAATTAATGTTTATTCTGTGGGGGTTCGCAGATAGAATAGAGGGCCACCTGTCGCGCCATCTGTCAACGCGCATCTCTTCTCGTGTACCTACTACGATTCTTCATTTTATATTTGGAAGGTTCGTTTTGAACGTCAATTTTTTTCGTTCTGGTTGCATATTTTACAATGGTGATGTAAATTTAGACCAAGACGAGTAGGAATGAGCTGGGCTACTTCTGGCAAACTCAAACATATCTTCGAGAACAAAGGGATCACAATTACACTAAAAAGAAAAGCTTTTGAATCGTACATACTGCCAGCGATGACGTATGGTTTGGAGACTGTGGCCCTTACAAAGAAAAGTGTAGAAAAGCTCAAATGCACGCAACGATTCATGGAGAGATCCATGCTTGGAGTAAGCCTAAGAGATAGAATTATAAATGACGAAATTAAGCGCAGAACTAGAGTAGTGGATGTCATGGATCGTGTAGCGAAGCTAAAATGGCATTGGGCATGACACGTTGCAAGGCAGTATGCTACAAGATGGCCTCCCAAAGTTCTGAAATAGAGACCTTGGGAGAATAAAAGAGGCCTCGGAAGACCTCAAAAGAGATGGACTGATCATATAGCTGCTGTGGGGGGAAAGAAATGGCTATTAGCAAACAACAAGGAAGGAAGAGGCCTGTATCCAGCAGTGGAAAGACGAAGGCTGATGAAGAAGAAAGAAGAAGAAGAAGCAGATATAAATTTTAGCGGAATAAAATAATTTTCTATATTATTGTAAACATCATATTTCAAAAAATTAATAATTTAAATATTTCTATTAAATATTTATTTAATTCCTTTGTATAGAGTAAATACAAAATACATTAAATAGTATAATAATTATACTTGAACATCCATGTACTTAAAAATAATAAATAATATAACTAATTTAATGGAAAATTGATTGATATACAAAAATAATCATTAACATCAATTTGTTTATTTGCTTTGCATATTAAAAATACACAAAAATAATAAAACATTATCAAAATAATAGAGTTTTTCCAATTTGTCGTATTGTAAACATTTTCAAAAAAGAAATAATTTTAATATTTTTATAAATATATACTTGATTCATAATTATAGAGTGGTTACAAAATACATACTTCATATATAATAATTATGCGTGAAAATCCATGCAATTAAAAATAATACAATTATATAACTTATGTAAAATAAATTGATAAACAAAAATAATCTTTTATTTTATTATTTTATTATTATAATTTAAATTTATATCAATTTATTTATTTACATTTGCATATTAAAAATATACTAGTATAACAAATTTTTGACAAAAGTGATCAATAAAACAGACAGTTTTTCCAATTCGTCGTAGTGCAAAAATTAAAAAAAAATCTAATGTTAAACATTATATTATGTTATACGATATAAAAATCAACTTACGAAAAAATGTATAGGTAATTTTTCCAACAGAAATATGTACGGTCGTAGTAAACACAATCGTACAAAAAATAAATAAAAGTAAATAAAACATATTTAAATAGATAAAAATCTGTTGTGGATAATATATTTAAATAATAAATAATATAGGTATTTAATAATATATACTTCTAAATAATAAAATTATATATTTTGATATATTCCGCCTGTCTCAACATAGATTCTTCTAGTGAGATAGGTATAGTACAACCCAAATTTTATATTTTTCTGCAATATATTATATTTTACATTTATATTATACATAATTAATAATTAAGTTACATTTTTTCGTTGTTTTCGTCCCATCAAATCTACACTTTACGTTTATTATATTTATATATTTAATAGGTTCTAATTAAATTTTAAGCAGGCCTCCAATTTCACATCTCCTTTTGGTCCCCCCATAGTCTAGCGCCCGGGGCATATACCTCCCCCTCTAAGGCTTCGCCTCTGTCAAGGAGCCACTGGCACAGTACATTTCAATGAAACTAGGCAACTTGAGATCAAATTGAAATAAGTCATAGTCACAAAATTAATTTTTTCGTTATTACCAAACGTAGCTTAAATCAACTTTTAACTTATATTTAGGATTCAAGAAAATATTTGAAGACCCCATGGAGAGAAGTTGTTAACTATTCAAGTCATTTTGAGATAATTAGACATTTGCATTTCGCCTTTCAAAAATATGTTTTATTGCTAAGTCAAGATTAATTTTTATTGATTTATGTCACTAAAATATCAAAAAATTTAAAGTAAAAAAATGCATTTATTCACAAAAAATAAAAATATACTAATTTTCCCCAAAAAATGTAGTTAACAACCATTTTTTCGCCTCTGGAACTCATTTTTAAGAGAATAATATTTTTTTAAAATTGGTAAAACACGTACATCAAACAACCGTTCAAATGCTATCCGTTTTTACCATCGATTATCTAAAATTACAAAAATACCTGGCATGTTAATTAATAATACAAAACATGGTATGTACCATTTAAAATTATTGAAAAATAATACATATATAAGTACATATTATAATAGTTTTCAAATAAAAACAAATATATTGTATTACTGCCAGAGTAAAATTTATATTAACCATAAATATTCCAACCAAATTAAAAGACGTGTTAATTTCAGAATGATGGCATGAACATGTTATTATTGAAGATAACATGTTCTTCCCATTAGTAACCGATTTGATTTTTATAAAAAAGTCTAGATAATATGTTCATCCCTATGATTTGAACATGTTCTAATTATTTTTATGTTCTGAACTAATTTCCAATAAAGAGCGTACAATATTTAATTTAGACGGCGTATTAACTCATTTTTGACAAAAATGTTAGTTAACAACTTCTTGCCATGGGGTCTTCGTTTGTCAATAAATCAAAGATATTTAAAACAACAATAATAGTCCTCTAGTTTATTAATAATTAGCTCATCTGAAATCCGAGGGATATTTTACAATGCATTATAAAACGGGCCTTATCCCAATGATAATACATAATTTCCTTGTTTATCCGTCAGTCCGTCTATTTATCCGTCAGACCGTCCGTCTGTCTGTCTGTCCCCATAACATCGTGTAACGTCTGTAATTTCGTTTGAATTCACGGTTAAGGAAACGAAATAAAACGACCGGAGATGAGGCTTGTGTTTATTAAATATCGTTTTTTATGCATAGGTTCCTTGTTACATAATATCGTTTGCTTCAACAAGTACGTAATTTCTAAGGAAATTTAATCTATGGAATATATTGAAACTTCGAAAAAGCAAGTTAAATAGTTAAATATTCAGATAGATAGTTAAATATTCTTTGATAAGACTAAGTAAATAATTAAGTTCTTTTCACTATTGTCTACAAAATTGTATAGATACATATGTATTTTTATTTATTTAGTAAATTTACATTGTTTGGAAAAAAAAAGACTTTTTAACAATCATCAGTAGGACGAGTTGTTAATTAAAACAATGAATGGCGACATTTATTTAATTTCATATTATTTTTATCGAAAAGGCATGTTAACATTTTGTATTTCACAGTAACGATGATGAAACTCTAACGCGGTCTGTCCGAAATGAAAAAAAACTCCCACGATATCATATATATATTTCCTGATTTTCCCATTTCACCGATTTCCACGAGTTTGATTAAAATTTGTATAATACTTCAATTCTCATTTAGATAAAATTTCGAATTAATTTGTTATAACGTCTTCTTCAAAAATAGCAAAATAATTTTGTGGCGACATTATTAATTATATAATTTGTTATACTTTTAAAATTTTCAATCGATCGAAGGTTTTTTGAAAATTTGAGTGTGTCAGAAAAATGTTAGTATTGTACATCACTTTATTTCGTAATGCATTTTAAGAGCATGATATATATGATTCTGTATTACATACTGATCTTTATATTTAAGCAGGTATGAGAAGTGATAGTTTTAAAAGGTGGCATCTTTGATCATGATTTATTAATGAAGCACATACATTTCTATCAAGTATCAAAGACTTCAATACTTCCTGAGGTATCCATTCATTAATGTGGGTACCTACTTAGAACTCCTCGATATTTAGTTTTTTTTTCAAAAAACAATCTAGTGTAACATTACAAGAAATAATTTGACAACATGCGGCGCTAAAACTACTTTGGATAAACCTTGCGAGGGGTACCTACTTTAAAATATTTGCGACAAAAATATCTTTTATTCTCGGTAAAACGACAGAACAAATATTTCTGGCACGACAGCACACAAAACGACAGGACAAATATTTCTGGCACCGCTGGAAATAATGTCAACATTATAAACGTGGAAGCACTTTAAAGAACCTTCCTAAGCCTTTAATAAGAGAGTTAATGTCCTTCTAATTGGAGGCGCTAACGCACATGAAATTAAATAAAAAATACCCTACGAGCCTACAACATAAAACCTGAAAAAGCGGGGCTATCACTAAAATCACTTCAAATAGATTTAAAGAAGAACATTTCTTAAATTTGATCAAAGAAAATATACCTGTATCTTTAAATTTCATACATTTCGTATAAATCTTTAAGATCTACGTTAAGGATAATTTTGAAAAATGTATACTTATAAATCTAACTAACTAACTACCTAACTTACCATCACGCCGTTTCCCCGTGGGGGTAGGCAGAGAAGAGAGAGCGCCATACTCTTCTGTCCTGACATACAACTTTCGCCTCATCTACATTCATACATCTTCGCATGCAAGCTCGACGGTTGTAGAGGCTTCTAACAGGACCATCTTCCAGTATCTGGTTAATCTGGTCATGCCACGTCTTCCGTGGTCGCCCACTCTTTCTGGCGCCGCCATCACTTGCTTTATATATCTTTCTTACCATTCTTTCCTCATTCATTCGCTCAACATCCCCAAACCACCTGAGCGACCCTATTTTTATTCTATGTATTATGCTACGATCAGCTTTACATTCATTCCTAATATCTTCATTCTTTACTCTATCATACATGGATTTATACTCATAAACCTACTTGAGTTTATTAACAATACAGTACCACTTATCGACAGGTGAAGATATAAGAATATTCGAGTAGTACTCGAATATTCTGCCGTGGTTTTACTGGATATTCGACGCGTTTTTAGAAACACGGCAGAATATCCCAGAAAACTAAAACCAGAAGGTTCAGAACGGCCTTGAGAATATTTTAAAGTTGGGAATTTTTTCTCCTTCATGATCATAAATCATAATTATAGTACATTAGGTTATTAGCAGTAGATAATATGTGTATCCTTATATTATGTGGATTGAAATTGTAGACAATAGCTTGAACTTAATTAATGTGTGTGTAGGAATGTGTAGTGTTGTCTCAAACGGACAGGAATGTAATGCGTTATGATGTTTATAAAAGGAGATAAAAGGAGATGTTATTCTTTGAAATTGTATTTGATTCTGTAACAAATGCAATGCTGCCGACCTTGGTCGAGTTTTTCGTTTTGTATATCAGTCCTTTCTCACCTTTTTTTATTGGATTGTTGTAAATATTAATCCTTATATACACGTATGTATTTGAGATCTAATATTCATATTGTGCCTCCAATTTGCCGTTCCTTAGAAATTGAAGCGCCACACAGTGGAGTTTTTGACCCAAAAAATCGATCAAAACTATTTATGTAGCACATTCGTTTTTTTTCCACTCTATTTGAACTGGCAACTACAAAAATTAGTGTTGGAGTTAATATTCACTAAATAAAGGCTATAATCAGATAAAAAATAAATATAAGTGTTAAGTTTATTAAATTTTTATTTGAAAAATAAATTTTAAAGATCCCTACAATGCGTCATAAAAGTGCGTTATATTGTAATATTTAAATACATAAAAAAAACTAAATCAAAAATATAAAATATATTTAGTAAAAAATATTTAAAAAAAAATAGAATTAAAATATGTAGGTAATATCATTTTATATAGTGTTAATATGAAGATACATTCCACCTTTCTTCGTCTGAAGCATCATCATCGTATTACCTTTTTCAGATTGATCATCCGCGTCCCATGAAAGCAACAACTTTATCGTTTCTGGCTTGAACGGTTTTGATTTTTTTAGAGGTTTCTGCCTAATGCAGCTTAAAAATGGGTCAAACGTTATCAAAAGTCTGTTTATTACATCCATGTTGCATTGAACTCGGCAAAATTTCCTGGAATATTTTTCTCTGTACTCCCTGAAATGTTTATTTCGTGCTTCCGCTGCCTCTTCCGACAGAGTTCCTATAGAAGCGCATGCTGCATAACTACTGGGCCACGTATTAATACTTTGTGAACAATGGACGACATTGGAAGCCACAAATATTAGGTCCTTACATATGAAATTGGCGTTTTGCCGTACTGGCAAATTTGATCTCAAATATCTTCTCTTTGGTTAGGAATTCCAAATCCAAATTTATGCAGCTATTTACTCATGTATTTTTGTTTTGAAAATTATAATTCATTTGTTTTTTCCTCAATTGTTTTTTTCTTTGCGTCACTCAGCTTACCAAATGAAAAACTTGAAATATCGCGTTATTTACGAGCACGAGTTCCACCGTGGCACCAGTGCTGCAGAAACGGCTCGAAGGATTAATGATGTGTATGGCGACGGTGCCGCAAAAGAAAACACAGTGCGTTTTTGGTTCCAACGTTTTCGTTCTGGAAATTTCGACCTGCAGAACAAGCCCCGTGGACGGCCGGAGACCAAAGTTGATAATGAAGAATTGAAGGCTATTGTGGAAGCGGATCCATCGCAAACCACATCCGAGTTAGCTGCAGGCTGCGGTGTTAGTGATAAAACTGTTTTAATCCACTTGAAGCAAATTGGTAAGGTGAAAAAGCTTGAAAGGTGGGTACCTCACGAATTGAGTGAAGCAAATCAACAAACGCGCGTTGACTGCTGCGTTGCATTACTCAACCGGCACAATAATGAAGGGATTTTAAATCGAATCATTACCTGTGATGAAAAGTGGATCCTGTACGATAATCGGAAGCGCTCATCGCAATGGCTGAACCCTGCCGAACCAGCCAAACCATGCCCCAAGCGAAAATTGACTCCAAAAAAGTTACTTGTGAGCGTTTGGTGGACTAGTGCTGGTGTCGTTCACTACAGCTTTCTTAAATCTGGCCAGACGATTACGGCAGATGTCTATTGTCAGCAACTGCAAACCATGATGGAAAAGCTAGCTGCTAAACAACCGAGGCTGGTTAATCGCTCTAGGCCACTGCTGCTTCATGATAACGCTAGACCACACACTGCACAACAGACGGCTACCAAATTAGAGGAGCTTCAATTGGAATGTCTAAGACATCCACCGTACTCTCCGGACCTTGCCCCAACAGATTACCATTTTTTTCGAAATTTGGATAACTTCTTGCAAAGGAAAAAATTCAACTCCGATGGGGCAGTCCAAACCGCCTTCAAAGATTTTATTGATTCCCGTCCGAATGGTTTTTTTAGTAAAGGGATCGATGAACTACCTATGAGATGGCAAAAGTGCATAGATAGCAATGGTACATACGATGATTAAATAAATATAATACAATAAAAAAAAATCGGCCTTATGTTCCTCCCATACTAAACGCCAATTTCATATGTAAGGACCTAATATAATTGAAAATAATTGTGCCCGCTAGATATTACTTCTAGAACAGTCGCAAAGCTCTCTATTAATTTTTTTATCTATTCCTGTAATGCTAGCGGACGTTTCAGAATTAGCGAAGAATCTTATGCTCTATTGCCATCGCTGCTGTCGCCATAATTAGCCTTAGGCACAACTACAAATTAGTCCAAGCTTATTTATAAATATTTCTTAGATATGTTGCTTTTTTTCTATAATTATTTTTTTTTGAACATCTGTTCTTACTTGTCACTTTTTAATTGAAATCTTGTATGAAACATGCAATAGTAATTCGAAAAAATCCGATCCTTGCATTCAAAAGGGATAAACCAAAATCCAAATTATTTGTGTTTTTTTCTTCATTCTTTTGTCATGTCACGATAAATGCCTTCTCGAAAAGTGATCTTTGAACCAGAGGATCCCATAACGATAAAAATGATTAATGAAGATGTTAAAAAATATATATATATTTGTCATGTCTAATCACGACGTTATATTTACCAATAAATTCAGATTATAATTATATAAAAGTTTTATTATTGTTAAAATTTATATTTTTGGCTCTTTCTGGCACTTGGTTTTTAAAAATATATCAAGAAAACACACCAAATAAAAACATGTAAAAATAAATTATAGGCCGATCTACAATTTATGACATTAAAAAAACCAGGAGAAGACTAAAAACTTCATGTCAACTACTGACTGTGGGCCAGGCAAGAGACAGACACTCAAGAAAGGTCCGGGAATATAACAAATTGTTTTAAATAAAAAAAACAAAAATAATAAGTACAAAATTAGTTAGTCCATAAAAATCAGAAGAAATAGCAGCATTATGAAATAATTTAAAACCTAGGTGATGAATTCGGTTCTCCATACCTGATTCTACAATATCCATTGTAAAAATTGTCACAATTTACTTCACCGGACTCAAAAACGCCTTCAATTTTACGAAGTTTTTTTGTTATATTCACTTGGCAAAAGAACGTGCGATCAGCAACACGATTAAAAGATGACTGATGTGAATGTGGTGAGTTACAAATATGAAAAAACATGGCGGACTATTATCACCTAGGCCCTTACCGTAATTTAGGTAGCTGCGGTTTCCCGGAATTCGATATTTTGTGACTTTCGACTTTTGATCGACTTTTTGGGTCAAATACCGCTCTGTGAGCCGGCTTGCCTATTTCTACGGTACGCCCCTGTGCTGTCCTCACTGACATTTGTCCGTGTTAAGAAAAAGATTTTTCACATTTTATAAGTAGATGTTAGCTCAGCAATTAATAGTCACGAATTTACATAAAAATTTACAATTTAAATAATTAATTTATAAAAATTAGTAACATTACGCGAGTAGCCTTAGAACAGCACGCAAGACAAGGCGCTGGTTGTGCAGTAAATGTACCCGCACATACACTTCTTTGTAATTTATAAATTGAAAAGATGAAAATAATATATTTAACAATTCAGGTGTTTATAAACTTTCGTGTACAACGTCTTGTATTGGAAAAACCTGTCGAAATTTTCTGAATAATCATGGTTTTTCTGGATTTTCTAATCATTTATTAGAAAATGATCACGGTTTTAGGATTTAGGATTTTCTATTTTACGCATAAATAATTTTAGCCTGAAATTAAATAATTTAGATTCATTAGAAATTAATAAAGCACATAATAGCAAACAAAATAATATTAATAATCAATTAAATTTAACTACTAGCCCAATTCTAAACAAAAATTCCAATAATTGTGTGTAATCAAGAACTTCAGCAATAATATTTCAAAATAATTTTTCTAATAATTTAGAAAAACAAAAACAAAAGATTCATTTTGATTTTGATATTATTCTTAAAACAACCTGATGATGGAAAGGTTTTTCCGAAACATGTAGGTGTAATTAATAAAATATAAGTAGATACATACAAATAATAAAATGATAAATTAAAAAAAATTTCAATCTACAAAGTTGCTCAACCAATCGAAAAAACATAAAGAGGTTCTTGGATGTATCATCGAGGTTCAGAATAGCGAATAGTGGAGATAGAGGTGTGAATATTTAGTATGACAAGTATTCTAAGAGCGCATCTATCTATACCTATAAAACTCAATGACTGTCTGTCTGTTCTCTATACAAATCCACAACTTTTGTCCGATTCGATTCACATTTTACATACTAATGATTTAGGACCCGGCGGGTAACATAGGAAACATTTCCTCCCTATTCTCTTACCCCTTCCCCTTCCCCTGACATATTTTCGATGAAAATCTGTACCGTTTGACCGATCGGACTTAAAATTTGGAAATTCATTTTTTAGGACTCGGCGGGGATCTTACGCGATATTTTCCCCCTATTATTTTACCTCTTCCCGTCCCCCTGACATATTTTCGATGCAAATCTGTACCGTTTGACCGATCGGACTCAATATTTCGAAACTCATTCTTTAGGACCCAGTGATCAACATTGGTAACATTTCTCCACTATTCTTTTACCCTTTCCCCTCCTCCTGATATATTTTCCATACAAATCTATACCTTTCGAATCGAAACTTTGTTTACCCTCACAAATTTATTTTAAACTTAATCCTTAACCCGTGCAATGCCGGATATGAACAGCTAGTACTAATATAAAAATACTTTGGAACCTTATTCGTAAATCCAACTTAGGATAATTCACCCATCTGCCTTGAGAGCTTTTCTAATTGCTTTCTTCAACGTTAGTTTGAATAGAAGGGGTGATAGTATATCACCGTGTTTTAGTTCTACAGTTACTTTAGAAGGATTCAAAGAGTTGACCTTTGATCAAGATTCTAGACGTCGACCACCCTGTTCGTACTCTCCGAATATGTTAAAAGAGTTTCAGGAATTTGAAACTCTTTTAATATATTCAAAAGACTTTCCGTGTACAGAATGATGGCCAGTTCGTTCACAGCGTAATATTAATAAAATTACTTTAATGGTTTTAAAAATGTTTATACTAACATACAGGAAGTTTTCTTCGTTCAATTTTGCATACAAAATATTTGGTGCAATGCCGAAAGTTACAGAGATAAACGACAACAAAAATTAGATATTTTTTACAAAATTTCTGATTTAAATGGTAACATATTATGATAACATTACAAATTCAAACGCTTTAATAAAAATAAAAAGACAATAAACTTACAAAAAAAAAAATCCAAATGTCTGCATGGTTTTAATCATTTTATTTGACTTGTCTCAAAGCTAAAGCATTTTCAATATTCGATATAAATTACTTTCATGATAATCTAACGTTTTATTAGAAAGTCAGAAATATTGAAAAAATGTAAACTTTGATGTCGCTTATCTCCGAAACTGTCAACATTTCACACAAATTGTGAAGAATACTTTCTTCTACGTGAACAAAATTCTCCCAAAGTTTTTGCTGCTAGCTATGAGCTGTGTATTTAAATACAAAAATATTTCTGTGAACAAGAATGGCTCTTCATCTTCTTTATAAAAAATATCGTTTACGGCGTATTTATATGTATGTACGATAATCTATGAATTTATAAATTTAGAACAAAACATATTTAAATTTTTCGGCACATGGAGTGCGACCTCTCTCTTATTTTCAACTATTTTTATTTCAGTCAATGTACATATTCTACGAATTGTATTCTTTGAAAGTACAAGCAATATTCCTAGGATTTTTGGAAATATCACATTTCCAAATTAACAAAAACGTATTACAATATCATTAACTAAGATATAATTTTTTTCTAAAACTGTAATAATATAAAGAAATCATGATGATTGAAAAAAATCATTAATGAAAATTGGTACTTTTTTATATAATTATAATTTTTTATTTTTATAACTTTAAACAATATTTTGTTTTCTACTTTGCAGTGTTATATTAAATTTAATTTTGAAATTTATTTCTATTGATGTTTAGAAATGGTTTAAAATATTGTTTTATAGGAGCAACCACTGAACGTCGTATGTCCTTAAATTTAAACGCTTTGGAAGATTCAGTCATAAAAATAAAATAATCATTAACAATATGTATAGTACATCAAAATACTAGTAACTAGTTTCTTTTCCTGACTCTACATTTGATACCTAACATATATATTTACATGCCTCTTTGTGTTGCTTCAAATATATTGAAAGAACGTGTTTCATGGGGAGTTTGTGTTTCATAACTTTCCACTTTTTAATACATTGATACGATTGTGTATAATACACAGAGTTTATCAGTCTACTAGTAGGTAATCTTACCGTTGTTGCATGACGGCGCGGATCTGAACGCAACTGACTTTCAGTTTTTTTACATCACGATTTTAAATAACTTACCTTATGTTTACCCTAGAGCCAGAGTTAAGCCAAGTTATAAAAAACGGTACTCTACTTTTTTATAATTTGTATTTATGCTATCTTTCTAATTTATTAATTAATTTGCATACGACTGATATAGTAAGAAGCTTTTTTCCGTGAACATTTTCATCGGATGTGCCTTGTTTAGAAAAAACACCAAATCAGTACAAAAATTCATACAGAATCGTATGAATTTTTTTCTGCTCTTAATTCTCAAACATGTCAAGGAAACACGATTTGACGTTTCTAAATAATGATTTAACTGACAGAATCTCGAAAAGATTAATATAATTTTTATTAGATGAGGAAAAAAATGATATATCATCAATATAATATACATTTCGGTAAATACTGAATCATTATGTGAATGGTGTTCTGGAATAATTTAAGATTGACTACTATTTATTTCAGACATTATTAAAGAGTTTAAATTTACAATGTACAATTTGTTACTTATTAAAGATTTACGCTACTGGTTTCGACATGTCCGTGTCATTAACGAGCGTTATTTAAACTAATCTAAAATGCGAAAGTACTGTATTAGGTGTTTTTAGGAGGCGGGGGTGATTTGTGGAGTGGGAGGGGCGAGGGAGGGAACATGGTTAATAATGGTGACTTACACGGGGCTATTATTTTGTTAATGATGTTAATATTTGAATTTAATTTTTTGTTTATTTCTAAAGTTTCTAGGGCGGACAATTTGAAAAATTTGTTGATATTAGTGTATTTAAATTTAGATCAATCTTTATTAAAAGTGTGGCCAGTTTCCATTAAGTTGTTAGAAGAAACACAATTCATGTTCTCTTATCTTAGTTTTAAAATTTCTAGTAGTCATTCCTACATGTTGTGCATCACAATCATTACATTCTAATGTATAGTTACCGCTCTTTTTCCATTTATTTGAGAGGTCTTTGTTGTTAAGTAAATTTTTAATTTTAGAAGTGGTGTAAAATGCTGGAGAAATTGAATTTGGTAAAATGTTAGATATTTTTAAAGATAACTCACCGGTATTTAGAAGTTTTTTATAAATTAAGTTTTTATTACATTGCTTAAGATTATCACCACTATAAATGTATTTTTAGTGAAAGTTATTTTTTCTTTTTTATTAACCAATCGATTTATCAAGTCAGGTTTATAACCATTATTTAGAGCTATTTGTTTTATTACATTGATTTCATTTTTATAATTTTAATTATTTAATGTAACATTAACTGCACGATGTATCATAGAATTGAAAGAAGCAAGTTTGTGAGAAATCGGTTGACAAGAAGAATTCGGTATAACACAATCAGTATGTGTAGGTTTTCTATAAATATTGAATGAGCATTTATTATTATCTACACTGATATTTAAATCTAAAAAGATTAGGTTGCTTGTTGTCGTTATGTTATGTTATGTAAAGTAAATTTTATATTTTGATGAAGGTTGTTTATGGAACTAAGGAACTTATCTTAGTTTCATAGAAAATGTTAATCTAATATAGATGGCCAATTACACTTTTAGAAATGCGTTAATAATGATAAATATGTTATGAGATAAACTTAGGCATATTAAGAATTATATAACAAGAGAGAATAAAAATTTGAACAAAAGAAAAAGATACTTAATTATTAGCAGAAAAACAAGCAAGCAAGCAGACGCCACGAGTTAAAAGAAAGGAAGTAAAAAATTTAACAAAAGTAAACGAGACTATGTTGAAATAATTAATAGTATTTAATTTTTTCTACAGATAGATATTAAAAAATTAAATAAAGATGCACTGTGTTAGATCATTTCCATATTTTGGTAAAAATTAGGCTGGTTGATATGATAAAATTGTTCCTTTTTTCCTTTTTCAAAGACTTTTCCTTTAAAAAAATAGAGATACGTACACGTAATTCATGACACATCGATATTATTACTTTTTTTTAAAAATTATAATAAAAAAATAATCTTTAAGTTATGTAAATATCCTTTATCAAAGTATATATACTGGAGTACGAACCTGAAAATATTAGGTCCTTACATATGAAATTGGCGTTGTCCCGTACTGGCAAATTTGATCTCAAATATCTTCTCTTTGGTTAGGAATTCCAAATCCAAATTTATACAGCTATTTACTCATGTATTTGTGTTTTGAAAATTATAATTCATTTGTTTTTTCCTCAATTGTTTATCTCTTTGCGTCACTCAGTTTACAAAATGAAAAACTTGAAATATCGCGTTATTTACGAGTACGAGTTCCACCGTAGCACCAGGCTGCAGAAACGGCTCGAAGGATTAATGATGTGTATGGCGACGGTGCCGCAAAAGAAAACACAGTGCGTTTTTGGTTCCAACGTTTTCGTTCTGGAAATCTCGACCTGCAGAACAAGCCCCGTGGACGGCCGGAGACCAAAGTTGATAATGAAGAATTGAAGGCTATTGTGGAAGCGGATCCATCGCAAACCACATCCGAGTTAGCTGCAGGCTGCGGTGTTAGTGATAAAACTGTTTTAATCCACTTGAAGCAAATTGGTAAGATGAAAAAGCTTGAAAGGTGGGTACCTTACGAATTGAGTGAAGCAAATCAACAAACGCGCGTTGACTGCTGCGTTGCATTACTCAACCGGCACAATAATGAGGGGATTTTAAATCGAATCATTACCTGTGATGAAAAGTGGATCCTGTACGATAATCGGAAGCGCTCATCGCAATGGCTGAACCCTGCCGAACCAGCCAAACCATGCCCCAAGCGAAAATGACTCCAAAAAAGTTACTTGTGAGCGTTTGGTGGACTAGTGCTGGTGTCGTTCACTACAGCTTTCTTAAATCTGGCCAGACGATTACGGCAGATGTCTATTGTCAGCAACTGCAAACCATGATGGAAAAGCTAGCTGCTAAACAACCGAGGCTGGTTAATCGCTCTAGGCCACTGCTGCTTCATGATAACGCTAGACCACACACTGCACAACAGACGGCTACCAAATTAGAGGAGCTTCAATTGGAATGTCTAAGACATCCACCGTACTCTCTGGACCTTGCCCCAACAGATTACCATTTTTTTCGAAATTTGGATAACTTCTTGCAAAGGAAAAAATTCAACTCCGATGGGGCAGTCCAAACCGCCTTCAAAGATTTTATTGATTCCCGTCCGAATGGTTTTTTTAGTAAAGGGATCGATGAACTACCTATGAGATGGCAAAAGTGCATAGATAGCAATGGTACATACTTTGATTAAATAAATATATTATAATAAAAAAAAATCGGCTTTATGTTCCTCCCATACTAAACGTCAATTTCATATGTAAGGACCTAATATTCATCTCCTATGGTTGGCTGATCAAAGAAGTTTCAGAATTGAGATATTGAAGAGCATATTGACTCAGTTTATAACAGAAATGTGAAAGGGAGTTAATTTAATAATTATATAATACTAAGAGTACCCATCCACTTTTTATTTGTTTACACATATTCAGGTATTTTCCATAATTTTAAAACACATGTGAAAAATATGGGAATAGAGTTGGAAAATTATTTCTTAAAATATATTGAAATTACATATTTTGATAAAATTAATATTTAAATATAATTTGCCGGCAGAAGGGTGATTTCATTTATTTTTTTTTGCGTTTGTTGAAAGAAAATCAGTAGGCGTACAAAAATATTTCAACAAAATTATTTAACCATCATGAAAATTTCCAAGCCGTTAACCAAAAAATAAAGAAATGCTTCTATAATACGTTTTGTTTAATGCTGTCAATTCCAAGTTCTAAAACATTTTCCTTGCCTAAAACTAACATTTTCCCTACCAAAGACTTGTAATTTATAAATAACGAAGTAGTATTTCTTCCTACTGATCTTCGTTATACTTTCGTCATAGAGAGTTTATAATGTTACATATATATTAATATTTCAATGTGTGCGTAAATAATGTGTTCTAAATGTGTACATAAAAATATATATTTAAAGAGTTAATGTATTAAATAACTCAATTATGCAGTATTCAATTTGTCCATACCACATGTGTATTTTTATGTTCAATATTTTAGATAGGTATATGTAAAATTTTCTCTTAAGTATATTTTAGTATTGAAAAGCATTGAAGATTATTTATAATGCGGTCATAATATGTAAAAATGTTTAAAAAATGTGTGTGTGTGTGTTTATATACTTTAAAGATATTAAAATGAATTCGCTTAGTGGAAAATGTAGAGAAATAGAATGCAAAATGACCAGATTGGGATTATGTATAGATGTATAGCTGTTTGTAGCGCAATGGATAGAATTAAAAAGTAGTCATAAAGATAATAAGGTCACACGGAAAGTCCGAGCGAGGAAAGAATGCTAAATAAAATATATCAGATTTCTTCTAAGGGCAACAGAAAACACCTGGCATTATCAGAGAAACCAAATATTGGTGGACGGCCAGATGTATGACAGTGGCGTATAAGGATAGAAGATTGTGGCGTTCTTTCTATATATAGATATATCTATATATATATTATATATACCCCAGAAGGAAACGGCATGTAGTTAGTTATATCATTCCATTTTTTTAGAATCTTTTCCTTATATTTTTTGATAAATCTGAAATTCTTAATAGTTTTGGAGTTTTATTAGTGCAGACAAGAGAGCCAAAGAAAAGCCTCGTTTGATAAATTATATTTTATTACAGTGATTTTGCGACGTGGTTGGTTGTTTGATTACAGAAAATTCACAAATGCCTACTGTTATTTTTGCAACATATTATATTTATCTTCAAGTTTGTGTTTACTGGGGTATTATGCCGTGTTGTTACGACCTTTCGGGCCGACGTTTCGGATCCCATTGCAGGGTCCATCATCAGGGCTGATGTGTTGATGATGGGATGATGGACCCTGCGATGGACCCTGCAAACGTCGGCCCGAAAGGTCGTAACAACACGGCATAATACCCCAGTAAACACAAACTTGAAGATTCTGAGTGGCCGTGAAAACCTAAGAATATTCTGTATTATATTTACTTTTTGAAAATTTTTCTCTCAACTATGAAGACAAGTTTATTTTCTTCTTCTTCTTTCCTCCATCGTATCAGAATTGACGTATAATGACCCAAATCAGATGATACATGACTCGTAATGCACTCCACCAGTCTCAAACCTAGATAACTAATTACAGAGTATCTAAGAGAAAATTGAATTGCATTTAGTCAAATCGATTTAACGCCCTAAATAAAAACATACAGCTGTACTGAAATTTTTTTTAATTTATAACGAAATTTTTATTTCGTACTCAATATTTTTTCACGCATCCATGAATTTGGAGAATTTAAAGGGAATTTAATTACTTACAAAGTTGACTACTGAATATTTAGAGTACAGTCCAAATACCTAAAATGTTGAAATAGCATATGCCAGGCCGATCGGCAAATGGCGGGTGGGGGTGAAGTGGATTGAAATTTCAGGATCTGTATCGTTTGACAATTAGGGATGATAAAAGTATGACGCACGTGGGAAAGTCTAGGTATATTGATCTAAAAATGGAACGTGCGGTAGGCCAAAATCAATATATTATAAAATAATAAAAATTCTCGTGGCTTAGGATACATTTTTTCATAGAACTGCCCAATTATGTAGTGAAATAATATAACAAAGCAAGGGTTTTTCAATTATTTTTAATATTAATACATTGTGGTCATTTCTTTTATTTTTCATAACATTGATAATATTTTTTCGGAATCGGTTAGTTTAATAAATGAACTCAGGTTGGTGGTTACAACTGTGTAAAATAAATCGAAATAAAATATGTGTGTATACCTATCAAAATCATTATCATCTTTTTTCAGTTTTAATATATCTTAATATTCTGAAGGACCAACATTTAATAAAATAATTTTTCATCTACAACTCGTACAACTCGAGTTTAAATTATGATTTATAGAAATTAACTTTGTCTACACCACTTTTTTATTGAAAAAAAAATTCTATATGTTTCAAAGCCAATGGCTTCTTCATCAGGATAACAAATGTACAAAATTAAATTTAAAAATCGAAGTATAGATAATAATAATAATAATAATAATAATGTATAAAACTTAATTTCAATAAATCATAATTATAATGTCACCACAAATTAATTTTGCTGTATTTTAAGAGGAAGATATTCAATTTCAATGACAGCGCTCCTAGTAGAAGGGTGCTTGAAAACTAATACTATAATATAGAAATAAGATATATTTCTGATAGTGATGTATTTCATGAATACCCACTCAAAATATATATGAAAACGTATATGAATATTATACTATAGATAGATTTGGTGTTAACATTGTAGAGATTATTCATGATGATCAGTAAGTGGATAGAAAATATAAACTATTTTATTTAGATTTGAGTTTATATTTATTATATTTTACTACTTCAGTTAAGAGAGTACCACAATATTTTATATTTTACATGAATTAGGTGAAAGAACAAATAATTCATTACTTAGGCACTGACATAAAGACTCTGAATTACTAGTGTAAAGGTGTCTGTAACGGTAATTGTATTGAGAGGAGAGAAGAAGAGTTGGTGAAACAAGTATTGTTAAGCAAATAAATACCCGAGTTCGATTTTTTTATAATTTTTAAGCTTTCACAATTATTATTTTGTTACCTTTACGCGCAAAGGGATGGTGAAGTTTAATGGTACATGAATGAAAAAAAAAGATTAATATATATGATGTGATAGACAACGACGATGCTCCTTTATTTTAATCTTGGGAATTATTGAAGAATGACTCATGCGATTCTCGATCAGCAAATTCTCAGATTATCAGCAGAAGATTTTAATACCTCTGAATGCCCTGATGGTTGTTGAGCTAGGTTTTCGGATTTTCGGAAAAAAAACTAACACATAAAAAACAAGTTTTTATTTTACTCACTTTCTTTGTAAATTAAGTTTACCATCATGTAATAATTGATTTACTGAAAATAAAACATGTCTAGACAAATATCTATGTCAAAAATCTCTAAAAATATCTCTTTATTATTTGATTTCTTCCCAAAAAACCGAAGTGTGCTGTCATCTGTGAACCAATTGTCATAAATTTTCGAAATTCGTAGTGAAGTACCCATTATACCTACCGACGGAGTAAGTAACATTTAAAATATTCGGTGACGTTATCGTATACGTTATGAAAATTTGATAGATCTTTTTTATCGTCGCCACGAGTCAGCTTGCAAAGTTTCGGCTCGATTGGATCACGGGAAAAGGGTTAAAAATCGATCCAATGTTTTTTCGTCAAGAAAACAAGCAAGCAGACGTCACGAGTTAAAAGAAAAGAAGTAACAAGTTTGTAATTCGTTTTTTAAATGGTTTAAGATTATGTCCTTGTTTACAGGGTGTCTCACAGCTGGTAGCAAAAACTTTACATGTAGTTTGTGCCTCGATAATGAGTCGAAAATGTTCAAGCATGACATGATTAATATCAATAGTTATGGAGTTATGCAATATCAAATTTTTCCCTTTTTTTGAATATTTCTGAATTATTATTCTTTTAAAATTAATAATTAATTAGCGAATTAAATAATCATAAAAAAGAGAATAATGGTTAAGTGATAAAATATTCAATAAATCAGGGTTTAAAAATTTTAACCGATTATATATTGTATTAATATAATAAAAAATATTTTTACTCAATGTTGTTTTCGTTGAATTGATGTTAATTGTTTTATTTCCTCTTCTATAATCTATTATATTGCTTATGGTATCACCTATTATATAAAATAACTATTTCTAATTTTAATTTCCGTCACAAAAGGTTGTAAGCCCTTGGCCATCGTATAAGAGACTTCCATATAAGTTTCTCGTGTAAATAGCTTCGTCTCTGTGAGACTTCTATAATTCATCTTAATTACTTGAATTTATTCATACGTCATCCCATCCAAAAAAATAAGTCGCATCACTGAACGATATTGCTTACTTTCGAGGTTTTGTACACAGACTACCTAGCTCGATTTCAACAGCAGTCGAAACAAAAGTACCTACTAGATAAACCTGTCTAAAATTCATTTACATTGACAGGCATCGTTCAAAAGATGGCATTAAACAATGCTATACAGTTTTTGCGTCAGTGGCGTCATCAGTCGTACATTGTTTTTTAAGGGGGAGGTAAGGTTAATTCGTACAAAAAAAGGCATGTTTTTGTGAATTTTTTGTGACGACACAGTTAAAATCTCTTTATTAAAACCAATGGTACATTAAAGTATAACATTTGAAGAATATTGTGTAAAATTTTTAAGACGAAATATTAAAAAATACGGCAAAGGCAGCAATTATTCGGACGTGTCTCGGAAAAAAGTACAATTGCGGTGTCCATCATAACTTGGTGCTAGATCATCTGAAATCAAAAAATCAAAGTTCATTCGTTAGATAATAGGTTTTCCCAGGTAACGCTGGGAGGGTTTTTTAAAATTTTAATTTTTCAATTTTTTGGAACACTTTGAAGGGAAAAACGCGATTTTTTGCGAAAAATATCGACTAATTTGTTATTAAAAAATAAAAATTAATAACAAATTTGAAAAAAAGTCTCCAGCGTTACCTCATAAATTATGTACAGAAATAGTGTTCAAAATTTCAAAAGGATCGGCGTAGTAGTTTTGAAGTTATGATGGACACCGACTTTGAAAACGTGAGATGTGGGGAAAACGCTTTAAAGTTTTGCACACTGTAAAATTCAAAATAAAACTCAACAGTTATTTTATACTTACACATAATCATCGATGCCATGTTCACAAAGCAAAGAGCTTTCATCATCAGCATCTTTTTGTCCTTGTCTACGCAAAACTCTTCCAATACAATAGCACGTTCGGTAGACCTCAGATGAGCGCGTCTCTTAGCTGCCAGAGCAGGTATAGAAAATCAGTCTGAGTATCGCTCAAATATTCATAATTTCGTCAATTTTGCTCCGATTGACTTGAAATTTTGACACAATATTCTTGCGATGTTATATATTCATTTAAAAAATTAAAAATAAAATGCAAAAGAAAAGTTAAAAACCTTACCCCACCCCTTAGTATATAATCGTTTAAAAAATTGTATTCAAGATTATCTCTTCTGTTCTTAGTTTGCAATGTTTGTTTGTTTAGCTGCAGCAGAAAGGCGTTACAGAAAATGATTACTAAAATAAATTTAAGTTAATATAAAGTTGCGGTTATTGGAGCGTTGCGTCAATGTAACGTTGGTTCGTCATAAAATAATTTCCCATTATTTGTTCAATCAAATTATGCTGTAACGGACATGCATTAAATTTGAAATTTCAAAATGAACTTACTCGGATGAAAGCCATCATAATCCTGCTTGACGCACTATGCACAAATTGATAACAAATTATTTCCTTGTATTCTAGTTTTCTAAACGTACCTATACTTAGCCAAAATGCTTTTTGTTGAATGGAAAAATCAGACAACATCACTAACTTTTATAACATTGCCTTCAGTTAAATCGTATAAAATCTTGGGTCGATGCAATCTGCGTTTAAGAAAACAGTAATGAGGTCGGTTATATATTAATATCATTTCGTTGTGGTTAACAACAACAATATATAATAAATCGTATATTTATTAATTAACTGTCAACGAAATGATAAAATTTATGATTTATATACGGTTAATTACATATACAATTATATACTGAGTTACTTGGAAAACATTAATAACCTCGCAGGACTATATTCCGCCTTGATTATGAATCCAAAATGTTCAAGCAGCCATGGCCTAATATCAATAGTTATGGAGTTATGCAATATCAAAGATTGCATTTTTTTCAATATTTCTGATTTATTTTTTCAAAATATTGAGCTATCATTAGAGTAATTTATATCGGTTATGAAAACTTCATTCGTTTCAATACAAGTTAAATAAAATGATAAAAACTTTGCACAAATTTCAATTGGAAAACATTCCATGGAATGTTTTTATTATTTTATTTGACTTGTATTAAAGGGAATGAATTTTTTATATTTGGTGTAAGTTACTGTAACGATAGTCCAATGTAATACAAAAAATAATTCAGAAATATTGAAAAAAAAGCCAAATTATGTCGCTTATCTCCATAACTATTGATATTTGGTAATGGTTGCTTGAACATTTTCGACTCATAATTAAAGCAGGAATATAGTCCTCTGAGGTTTTTAATGTTTTCCAAATAACCTTGTACATTTTATATTCCATGTCTGGCCGACATAGTGAACACCTGTCTCAGGGAAGACTTTGTGTTGGTACAGTTAGATATAGGTATATGCTCTATAACATATGGTAGAATAATAACTTAACTTCAAATAACTATATTTTTTTGACATGGCGATTATGTGTGGAACAAATTATGTCAATTTCATACATAGAAAATTCGAATCATTCGTAATAATCCATTCCAAATGCATCCACAACATCCACCACATGTATGGAGATAAATGACTTCAAAATATTTCTGTCTTATTTTCTATAAAACGTTGAACCAATTTTAAAGCAAACGAAATCGAATTTTACATTCGGTTTAGTACAAAGTCAAATAAAAAAAGTAAAACCTTGCGGAAGAATTCTGGTTCAAACAAGGTTTTAGTAATTTTATATGATTTATATTAAAGAAAAGTCTCACAGAGATGAAACTATTTATATGGGAAACATGTATGGAAGTCTTTACAGGCCACAGGGCTTATGACCTGTATTCGATGTTTTAACACAACGCAACGTTCACCGATCCACCCTAAGAACATCCATTCTATATCAAATTTTTGGAACTTACATTTATATGTATAATATTCTTTATCCTTTTTATTTCAAAATTTGACGCAACTATGCTCTAACCATCTATAGAAGAAGATTAGATCTCAACCCATAAAAACTTTCATAAAATTTCATTCATAAAAAACCGAAAATCGAGTTTGGCGGTGTATATAAAATTGAGAAATTAATTTTAATACAATATAATATGCATATATTAGGTCCTTACATATGAAATTGGCGTTTTGCCGTACTGGCAAATTTGATCTCAAATATCTTCTCTTTGGTTAGGAATTCCAAATCCAAATTTATACAGCTATTTACTCATGTATTTGTGTTTTGAAAATTATAATTCATTTGTTTTTTCCTCAATTGTTTTTTTCTTTGCGTCACTCAGTTTACAAAATAAAAAACTTGAAATATCGCGTTATTTACGAGTACGAGTTCCACCGTGGCACCAGTGCTGCAGAAATGGCTCGAAGGATTAATGATGTGTATGGCGACGGTGCCGCAAAAGAAAACACAGTGCGTTTTTGGTTCCAACGTTTTCGTTCTGGAAATTTCGACCTGCAGAACAAGCCCCGTGGACGGCCGGAGACCAAAGTTGATAATGAAGAATTGAAGGCTATTGTGGAAGCGGATCCATCGCAAACCACATCCGAGTTAGCTGCAGGCTGCGGTGTTAGTGATAAAACTGTTTTAATCCACTTGAAGCAAATTGGTAAGGTGAAAAAGCTTGAAAGGTGGGTACCTCACCTTGCCCCAAGCGAAAATTGACTCCAAAAAAGTTACTTGTGAGCGTTTGGTGGACTAGTGCTGGTGTCGTTCACTACAGCTTTCTTAAATCTGGCCAGACGATTACGGCAGATGTCTATTGTCAGCAACTGCAAACCATGATGGAAAAGCTAGCTGCTAAACAACCGAGGCTGGTTAATCGCTCTAGGCCACTGCTGCTTCATGATAACGCTAGACCACACACTGCACAACAGACGGCTACCAAATTAGAGGAGCTTCAATTGGAATGTCTAAGACATCCACCGTACTCTCCGGACCTTGCCCCAACAGATTACCATTTTTTTCGAAATTTGGATAACTTCTTGCAAAGGAAAAAATTCAACTCCGATGGGGCAGTCCAAACCGCCTTCAAAAATTTTATTGATTCCCGTCCGAATGGTTTTTTTAGTAAAGGGATCGATGAACTACCTATGAGATGGCAAAAGTGCATAGATAGCAATGGTACATACTTTGATTAAATAAATATATTATAATAAAAAAAAATCGGCTTTATGTTCCTCCCATACTAAACGCCAATTTCATATGTAAGGACCTAATATTAGAAATTTTAAAAGTTTGGTCTAAATGAAATTGTGCCGGGCATTTGTTGATGTGATTTTGCGTATATACCTACTTGAAAATTTTAAAATGTAATATGTAGAATAAGTAGGTATTATGATTGACTATGTGTAATATTCGATATGTAATGATGTCAATTTTTGCAAAGAAGTAATTTTTAACTTATTTAGAATCTTGTGAAATGAAGCTACACTCCGGTTGGTATACATATAAAAATAAAAATATGAACGAATTGAACGCACCTAGTAAGAATTTAGCATCTTTTTAATAATGAACAATTTGTAATAAGATACATATATGTAAATAAAGTTCAGTAGGTACCTATTGATCTTAATTTAATTTGAATTGTTAAAATGGAACGTTTTAATTTGTGTGAAAATTTTTCATAAACAACTGACAATCGACCTATTGAGGAAATTATAATATACCGGTGAATAATACATATTTAATAATTGATAAAGTTTCTAATATAAAATAATAGCTTAAAATGTTGTTTCTTAGGTATGATGTGTACTCTTATTATTTTTAAATTTTAATGTCAAATATTACGTTCTTTTGTTAATAAAATATATACTCTTTTCAGAGCAATGCAAAAAAGCTTTTATTTAAAAAAATAACAAAAATATTTGGAAAGCCACATTATATATACAGGGTTATTTGTAAAACATTAATAACCTCGCAGGACTGTATTCCTGCCTTGATTATGAGTCGAAAATGTTCAAGCTATTATGACCTAATATCAATAGTTAAGGAGATATGCGACATCAAAGTTTGCACTTTTTTTTCAATATTCCTGACTTATTTTTTGTAAAACGTTGGACTATCATTACAGTAACTTATAACGAATATGAAAAATTCATTCTCTTTAATACGAGTCAAATAAAAAAATAAAAACCTTTGAAATCCAATTGGAAAACATTCCAATTGGAATTTTTTCAGGGTTTTTATCATTTTATTTAACTTATATTTAAACAAATGAATTTTTCATAATCGATATGAGTTACTGTAATGATAGTCCAACGTTTTACAAAAAATAGGTCAGAAATATAGAAAAAAAAATGCAAACTTTGATGTCGCATATCTCCTTAACTATTGACATTAGGTCATAAAAGCTTGAACATTTTCGATTTGCGATGCTAAATTAATTATTTAACAAAAAAACAGATTCTGTATCTCTACAAAAAAGCGTACTAATAAAATCTTTCATTTCAAACAGAGATTTTTGCATTTTCCACCTATCAAACAACCGCTTTCGTAAAAATCTTCGCTTTTACGAACTATTACTATAAACCAAGTTGATACAACCGGCCCTAAATTATCTAAATATTCATTCGCTATGTACTGAATTACGGCGCGTGTCCACGATTCATGGAATCCTCCTTACCATATTTTATTTTCTTTTATTTTTCATTTATTGGTTTTCTTACAGTCATATAATTAATAAATCTTAAAAAAAAAACAATTATTGATGTGCAGAGCCTTGGACCAATTACAAGAAAACATATATATAAAAGAATATTAAACCAGGATCGATAAAAAAATAAGAAAAAACAAAATGTCAAACGGTGAGTTTGTGTGAGTGTGTGTATTTGTGTGGCCGCGTGTGTATGCTTTTTTATGTATTCGTGTGTGTGTTCACATGTGTGGGAAGAAAAATAAAAGCGCGTATTCAACGATCTATGCTTATAGTGGAGCCCTATTTGGACCAATCGGCTTGAAGCTAGTTCTACATACTTATAGTAATGAGAAGACGTTATGCTTGGTGAAATCACTTTTTTTTTGCATGCTTTGCTTTATCATACTACTAGCTGTTTGTACCCGGAGTTGCACGGGTTAAGGATTAAATTGAAAATAAATTTGTGGGGGAAAACAGATGTTCGATTCGAGCGGTATAGATTTCCACGGAAAATATGTCAGGGGGAGGGGAAGGGGTAAAAGTGTAGGGAGGAAATGTCACCTATGTTACCCACAGGGTCCTAAAGAATAAGCTTCCAAATATTGATTCCGATCGGTCGAACGGTACAGATTTGCATTGAAAATATATCAGGGGGAGGGGAGGAGATAGAATGTCCTAAAGCATAAGTATGCAAAATTTGAGTCGAATTCGACAAACGGTGTAGATTTGTATAGAGAACAGACAGACAGACATTGAGTTTTATAGGTAGATTAGTTTGTGGTAATGAGAGGGTGTTATGCTTGGTGAAATCACATTTTTTTCTTTGACATGCTTTGCTTTATTATACTGTTAATGTTATCATAACATTGAAGGTCGTCCTATGCAATTTAAAGTCTAAAATATTTTAATAAAAATATGCGTATGTTTTTAAATCTTAATATTAATAGCGTCGTCCCTGGGAGACTTGTATAGTTTACCTCAATATGATAATAATATAAGATAATATCGGTTAATCTAGCGATACACGTCAAACTTTCACTGAGTAACAAACTATCAACATATTTCCTAGGAATTTAATATCTCCATTCCCCACGTACCTACCTACTAGCGACGGATTGTGAAACTAATTAAAACATTTGTGAAATGATCTGCTAAAGCTTGACACGAAATGTAAAACTTGTTATGAAGTTTGTGAATCAAATTTGCAAGGATGTGCACAGTTCAATCAACGTAAAATCAAATTGAGAGTTAACCAAACTTACGGAAGTGGATGCATCGCGGTATTTAGAATTTTGCTCGCATAGTTGGGGATGCCATCCGTAATACGTCGGACGATTCACAGATGGCGCACCATGCTCGCAAACACCAAGTGGAGTAATTCGCAATATTGGTGCAAATTTCCTTTGATGATGAGTACACTAAAATTTCACTGGGTTTTTGGACCAAAATGGTTTACTTTTAATATGTGTTTCTCGTCTGTTGTTCTTTTTATTAATAAATATAATTGCCACTGTATGAGAGAATGGAATTTTAGACATTTATATGTAAAATGGCATGAAAAAGGTGTAGAAAAGAACGCAAGAAGAAGAATTTTGTTGCTGGGTAAGCAAAGGGTGGCCGTTTTTTTTTTTCAAAAAACGCTTTTGTTGTTTAAATTTAAGCCTCATTTTAATAGTAGCCCGATTATAAAATAAACCTAGTTTAATTTTAAAATGATGACAGCGTGAATAAATATGAAATTTCAGAGTAGTAATACTTAATATTTGTTAATGTTTTTTTTTTATTAATAAAGAGAAAACATTTTGTTTAAAACCGCTATTTATCAGACAATCAATATGTTGCGGGTCCAACGATCCCTTCATCAGGATACAATGTATATTTAAATTAAAATTGGAAGCATCAACACAATCAAAAACAAATAATAAATATGTGGGATTTGAACAACTAATTAGAAAAATTTTTTTTTTCGTTTATAATATTTGTCATTAATTTTTTAAAATTTCTATACTTTATATTGATTTATAATACTTTATATTAATGTTTTTATTTATAACTAGCTGTTTGTACCTGGCGTTGCAAGGGTTGCGGATTAAGTTAAAAATAAGATTGCGAGGGGAAACAAATTGTTTTGCAAAGCCTCTTAAAAAAACATGTTTTCCATGTAATTTAGGCTCTGATGGATGGGATGTCCAGAGGGAGAAATGTGGCTTACGTTTACCACCAGTTCCTTAAGAATATTTTTTGCATAATTCGGTAGAACAGTATTGATTTGCGTTGAAAAAATATCAGCGGGAGAGGAAGGGGTAAAGGGAGAGGGTGGAAATGTCGCCTTTCTTATCTTAAAGAATAAACGGATAAATAAACTATGTATATTTCTACAAAAAATATTTCAGGTGAGGGGGTTGAGTAAAAGGTGAGGGGGAAAAGTTGTTTTTGTTACCCGCTGGATCCTAAAGAATAAGAATGCAAAATAATTTGGGTCAGATCGGTCAAACGGTATAGATTTGTACAGAAAATTAAAATGTAACACACGAGGGATGGGGTAAAGGGAAGGGGATAATTGCGCATTTGTAACCCACCGGGTTCTAAAGAATAAGTTTCCAAATTTTGAGTCCGATCGGTCAAATAGTACAGATATTCATCGAAAATAATATCAGGGGGAGGGGAATGGGTGAAAAAATACAGGGGAGATATCAATAAAGAATAAGTTTCCTAATTTTGAGTCCGATAGGTCCAACGGTACAGATTTGGATCGAAGATATATAAGGGGGAGGGAAAGGGGTATACACATTTAAATATAAAGAAATAGGAGAGATGTGTCCCCTATGTTACCCGCCGGGTCCTAAAGCATAAGTACGAAAAATTTGAATCGAATCGGACAAACTTTGTAAAATTGTATAGGGAACCGACAGACAGACAGACATTGAGTTTTATAGGTATAGATACTTAACCTACTGTTAATACTGTGTCTAATTTCTAAGTCATTGTTAATATATTTTTTTAGTTTCAAACACATCAGACTTTCTTGATAAAATTACATAAAATTCAATGAAATCTGTTAAGACATTTTCAAAAAAGTAAGAAACTCCTATTGAATAATATTATTAAATCCAAGGCACAAAATTTTGGTACGTGCAATACAGAATGCAATTCCATTTCATTTTCTCTCTCATTAAATTTTCATTAGAAAATCACATGAAAGCAGGAATCAATTTAACGATACACGGGTTTTTAATAAATTTACCCATCGCTACACGTGTGATTCGTCCGGTGATTCGCAAATAGCTAGATAAATTATGATGCGGCGTGTACCCGATTACCGAGGCAAGCAAATAATGTTATCCGGTGGTTGGTGGTTCGAGCTCCATTCCAGGACACCAGAAAGTTAGTCCTATTTTCTCCAGCAGCAAGGGTGTATATGGTAGTGAAAGATATCTAGAATCAAATAGGGTATGCAAGGACAAACAGAGACATTTGCAGAGATGGCAATCCAGGGGACTAATATTCTTCCGTTTCTAAGATTCATTGTCAATTTCGGAGTGTTATTTGCCGTAACATAGCTTGCGCGAAATATTCTTAACTAATTCAGTATTGCGTAATTACCATGCGAGTTACAGCATATATCATTTTAGAGCCAAGAATACACCAACATCCTATAAGTAATCTATTTGCTTTAAGCCTTTTTTCCTTTCCTTTCAACCTTTATGAATACGATTCCAACTGTACCCCGGGCGGATCGAAGTAATTAATATCGTAATGAGATGCCAAAAAGAATTTTTACGCTGTCCGAAACTCTGGTAATATGTCAACATAGAACAACACTATTGAAGGATCGAGAAAGGACAACCTTCGGGAAGCTTCTACAAATGTCTAGAAACGCCTGGTACAACCGAGAAGTAACAAGAACCTTCTCCTAAGCTCTAGAATAATCTAGAAAGTACGAAAATACCAGTATTTGCAGGTATAAATAGCGCGGATCTAGTCCGCAGCGTATTTGTCGAGTTTGACAGTTTGATTCAGTGCGAAGTATGCGCGGGCCGCGAGATGATGCCCAGGGTGACCAGTCGTGAATTGCGAAGCGACAAATATCGAGCGAAGTACCTAACTGGCGTTGATATACTACGTGCGAGAACGAAATATTCTAGCATGTGATAGATACTTGTTACCCAGCGATAATTAAGTGTTCATATTCGAGTGATATATTGTGTAATAATGAAGATTAAATGATAGCGTTAAGTTAAATTCGTGTTAAATAACATTGTACATTTTATAATTCATTAATCATTAATTAACAAATCGCTAATCAATTACCAGTGCTCTCATTAATTCTTCCCTAGCCACGACACGTGAAAATATGGTAGTGGATAAACCACTTGCACCTACACCATAGAGATTTGCCAAAATAACCAATACAGAGTAACGCAGTATGAGTAGTAATTATTATGTTGTTGCTGCATTGGGATGAACGTTGTCGAGTTCCGGAACCTCTCGCCAAAACGACATCACAGCCCAGCCGCTAGTACGTACTCGTATAAGTCGGACATACAGCGGCGACTCTGTCCGAATTCCGTACTGTATAATATATTATATCGAGGCAGATACGCCGCACATATGGAATGTGCGGCGTGTCTACCGTCCGCAATAATATAATCTGAGCGGAACAAGATGTCCCGGGAAACAAATCAATTTAAAAGTGTCTGTGACAATTTTATCAGCGCAGTTCTTGTCGTAATATTTTGATAAATGTTTTATTTAATTTTTAGGTGAAATAGACGGGATTTGAGGTACTGATACACATGCTTATTAGTGGCACGTGAGCATGCGCAGTATTGACCTTCTTAAGCCTTTGCTTATTAGTGGCATGTGTGCACGCACATTAGCATGCTCATTAGTGGCACGCTCAAAAATCAACCGCCGGTTGGTTGATGGCATGCTAATGTCATTCGCGGCTAGTATCGGTTATCAATGCGATCTTCTCAGTCCGCGACAGATGAAACAAATATGGCGCGTTGGGGAGATGACAAAACATTACTTTTCGTGACTTATTATAGGAATCACAAATGTCGGTGTAAAAATAATATAGCAAGAAATAATGTTTATGAAGCTTTATTAAAAATACATGAATGTTTCAAATCTTACAATAAAATTATAAAAACTAAAATCAAAAATGTGCGGATGGAAACTCGGGAACTGTTTCAATTTATTGGTTCACTTGAATTTCCTGTTTTAGTTTGCAAAATTTCCATTTTGAACAAGAGCGTCTCTATTCTATAACAAAAGAATGCCACTAATAAACATGTGTGTTTGATTGTTAGCTTTCAGCATGCTCGTTTATGAGCATGCTGATCGGCCATGAAAACCTAAGCACTTTTTATACGATAATAAGGTAGTTAGTTAGTCAAAACCATAGAACTTATGCACCTGTAGAAGTAGATTATTTAGACGGACTAATAGAGATGGGAATTTAAGTTCAGTAATTAGAACTGTCGTTCATCGAGTCAAGTCGTTTAATGAAGTAAACTGTTCACTTTGAATCTTCATATGAATTATTAATTTTCAATAGCGAATGGTGTTTTATCTACATGAAATTCGTAAAAATATTTTTCTAAGGTGTTTGAATAGATTGTTTTATCCATATGTAAGTGAACTATTAATTTTCCCGCCAGAAAATTTTTACAACCTAAGGTGATGGGAAGGAGGGTCAATTTCCAAATATTTCATCATTCAGACTGCATAAAATTTTCGTTACCCAAAAAAGGATTTACTGCGAGTACTCAGTGTATCGTAGACTCTCTAAGGAATCGGAAAAAAACTGGCTGCAAATTTTTCTTATGATGTTAATTATAATAAGTGGTTAGCGAAGGTGTCATGGATACAGAGCTGACGCACTTGTAAAAGTAGATTAAACCGCTATCGTAAGCTGTATGGAATCGAAAAATCTGCAAATTTTTCATTTAATCAAATGTACCTACTTCCTGACTTCAAAATGGTTGAGAACCGCTGTTTTAGATGATGATTTTTAACCCTTAATTTTTAGTTGAGTGTCATATCGTCGCTGTATATATAATTAAGCCTACGTGCTGTTTAATACATTCTCAGATGAATGAATCAATTTGTCAATTTTTCATATAAATAATAGAGATACACTAAAAAAAACTTTGCCGTTCATCTGGCAAGTCTGCCGAGTAATTATTTAAAATATTTTTCATAAATCTAGTCTGTGCAATTATTTTTTAAAACAGTTTCATTTTTTTACCTCAGAATATACTAAAACGGCACACACGAGTAGGCTTAATTATATATACAGCGACGATATATTCAAAAATAGTGTATTTATAAATACTAGTTTACGGTAAGTGCGATCTTGTATTCTCTATTTACCTAGATGATAATATGTTATGCTTTTGAACGGACAAAATAAACAAATGTATGTGTTCTACTCTTTGTACTCATACGACAAAATGGCGTGATGGTTAACTGAATGAGTGAATTTACAAACACTGGGTGGTGAACACGGTTTGTGTGTATAATGTATTAAAATATGTTTTTTCCAACAAATTTCCTTTTGAATAAATTTGTTACAAAGTTTCCTTTGAGCACGTTTCCATTTGAATAAATTTATTTTGAAATAACAAGAACCGAATGATTACGTACATATGTAAATTTATCTAGTAAAATGTAAAACGCAAAAGTTAACTTTTAAATGAACAAAATAGAATGCGTCTGTATTATATTCCATATGACATATAAATAGCTTAAAATCATAAGCATACGCATAAGTGACCAAAAAAAAGTGTTTGTAGATGAATTTATTACACAATTTTTTTTATTAAATTAGAAAAGACATACAGAAAAAAACCAAATTAACGAAAAAAATATTTTAACTGCTACCGGGATTCGAACCAACGGACCTCCAATCTATCCGGGGATGGCGCGTGATCCAATTTCGCCACGGCAGTCTGGTAAGTTGACATAAGTTAATATTTTTTTCGTTAATTTGATTTTTCTGTATGTATTTTGTAAAAGATTAATAAAAATTTGTTTGATTATTCACAGAACTTCGTACTGAAATTGCAAATTTACAATAACAATGTGTTTTCTTTAAAATTAATTTATTATATACTAGAAATCCGGCCCGGCTTCGCCCGGTACAGTTTTGTCCACGTCTTTTTTTAAGTTGTCATATCTTCTAAGATATTTATTTTAATGATTTGGTGTACAGGATAAATTTGATCTCTGGTAAATGATTTGATAAGATGATGATAAATTGCTGGAAAGTTAACCATCTTAGTTATACAATTGATGAAATTTTATAGACAGAAATGGTTAGTGTAAGTTATCCTTAAAAGATAGATATATGCTTCTCCTGACTTTTTTATAAATCATTTAATTTTACACAATCCTTTTCTGCACAATTTTTTTGTATCTCAAAGGGCTCAGGCAGTGTTTTCCATGAGAGCGCTTTAGCCGTAAGTTTTTCCCGACTTGATTCACTTGTACTGTTAATGCCCAGCTCCTATATGTGCTAGAACAATTAATACATAAAAATATTCCTGATAGAATGCAGATCATAACAGTCAAAACATACGCATACAAATCCATTCAGTGGTTCTCGAGTTAAGCGCGGTCATACAGACAGACAGACAGACAGAGGAACAGACGCTCGCTGGGAACTTCCTTTTATACAATGTATTGATATTGTGTAGGCCAGGATTATTATAATAAAATAATGTTTGTAAAAATACACATTGTTGCGGACATTCTGAATATATTTAAAATTTAAATTTTTGAGTAAGGTTTTAAGTCATCAGTGAAGAGTAAGAATGAAGAAAATTAAGAGCACTTAAAAACACTATTGATGAATAAATTAAAAAGGAAAGGTCCAAGGATTGATCCTTGCGGAACACCAGAAGTTATTTGGATCCACTTTGAACGATAACCATTGATAGTGACACATTGTTGTCTATTGGATGTATAGGAGGCATACCAGCGATACAGGTTGCCTTTAATACCATTTAAAGCGATCTTTTTGAGGAGGATATCGTGGTCTATTTTGTCGAAAGCCTTTTTGAAGTTCGTGTAGATTGCATCGACCTGAGTTTTGTCATCTATAGCGTTAAAGAGGAAGTTTGAAAAGAGTAATAAGTTGGAGATCGTTGATTTATTACGGATGAATCCATGTTTTTGCTCTATTATGTTATTTCGAAAAATAGGGAATAGTATGTTATGAATCAGTTTCTCAGACCTTGGCGATAACGGATAATTTAGAAATCGGTCTGTAGTTTTCAATATTCTGTTTTGATCCATTCTTGTGCATTGGAGTGATGAATGTCTGCTTCCATATTTTTGGAATGGTGCCTTGCTCTATGCACATGTTGAATAGTATTTTTAATGGTGAACAAATAGACCCCACCGTCATCGTAAGGAACTATGGATCCAGGTTGTCGGGTTTGGAGCCTTTTTTTGTATCCAAGCCTTTTGTGATTGCGATTACATTATTCACTGGAAACTATATGTTGCTGATAAGGATATCAGATGTTTCGATTTCAGGAGAGATTATTTGATCACTGGCGGCAGGATGTGAGGGCTCGAGAACCGACTGGAAATATGACGAAAACATTTCGCAAATTTCCTGAGGATAATTAGTGCGATGAGATTCGAGATACATAGTTGAGGGCAGTTCCGAAGATTTTTTGAAAGTAGATGCGTAGGACCAGAAACATTTAATATTGGATGAAATGTCATTTTTGATATTTTTAATATATTTTCGAAAACAGAGCTTTGAAGCAGTTTTAGCCTTGCGCGAAACATACTAAAGGTTCTGTAGTCGGTGCAACATCTATATGTTTTCCATTTTAACCAAGATTTATCTTTATTTTTACTTAATTTGATGAGGTCTTTGGAGAACCAGATCGGGAACTTGTTCGTGCGCACGCGCTTAAATGGAACAAAGTTTTTAATTATTTCAAATAAAATGTAGTAAAATCGAGAGGCTGCTGATTCGATGTCTAGAGCAGAAAGTTCATCCCACCAATTAATATTTGAGATTTTTGTTTATGTATCTATATAAATAAAAATGCAAATGTTCGTTCGTACAAAATCGATAATCTTTGAAAGTTCTTCACCGATTGCTTTAAATTTTGACACAACGTTGCATTCAAACACGATAATGTTTTTGTTTACCTACTTTTTTTGTCCGATTCGACTCAAATAATGCATACTTATGCTTTAGGATCCGGCGGGTAACATAGACAACATTCCCCCCTCCCCCGCTTTTACCCCATCCCCTCCCCTGATATATTTTAAATGCAAATCTGTACCGTTCGACCGGACACAAAATTTGGAAACTTATTCTTTAGGATAGATGAAATTTCACCTCCCCCAGATATATTTTGGTACAAATCTACCTTTTGACCGATCTGACTCAAATTTTGACACGTATTCTTAGGGAACCGCTAGGTAACATAGGTGACATTTCCCCCTTCACAGTTTACCTCACCCCCCTCCGCTGATATATTTTCCAAATCTGTATCTTTTGACCGATCTGACCCAAATTTTGTCAACTTATTCTTTAAGGCTAGTAATAATATTGGCGACATTTTCCCTTGCCCCTCTAACCCATCCTTTCCCCCAGGTCTATTTCTTCTATACAAAATCTTCAATTTTCAATAGAAAATATAGGTAACATTTCTTATCTATACATCCTATACGATCAATACATCCTATTGTTTTAATTAGCGGCTTTGCAAAACAATGGAACATTTATTACCCCCCCAAAAATTTATCTTCAACTTAATCCTTAACCCGCGCAACGCCGGGTACGACCAGCTAGTTCTAATATTATTGTTTCATCATCTTCATCTCCTTATCCAAGTAGGGTCAGGGGCCCAAATTTTATTGTTTAGAGTAAGTCAATTTAATTATTATCACTTTTTCATTAATTAATAGATAGACATATGGAGTGGAGACTACGGCCCTTATAAAAAAAGTGTAGAAAAGCTCAAATGCACGCAACGATCCATGAAGAGATCCATGCTTGGAATAAGCCTAAGAGAATAAGAAATTATGAAATTAGGCGCATAACTAGAGTAGTGGACATCATGGCAGGGCATATTGCAAGGCAGGATGCTACAAGATGGACTCCCAGAGTTCTGAAGTGGAGAGCTTGGGAAAATAAAAGGGGCATCGGAAGACCTCAAAAGAGATGGGCCGACGACATAACCGCTGTGGGGGGAAAGAAATGTTTACAATTAGCAAATAACAAGGAAGGATGAAAGGATATGGAAGCGGCGTATATCCATCAGTGGAGAGATAAAGGCTGAAGAAGAAGAAGAATAAATAAATAGTAGGTATATAAAAACAAATTAGGTATACAAAAATAGCCTCGTATTAGAATGAAATGTTGTGCCAAAATTTCAAAGCAATCGATGAAGAACTTTGAGAGATTATCGATTTTGCACAAACATTTAGATTTTTATTTATACAGGTAATAAGTCCCATTTTCCTTGCCGATGGCTTTAATACCTTAAACGCTTCTGTCAGTATTTGATCAGATTTTGCTATGTCAATATCGCCAATGTAGGTAATCAATTGTACAGATATTTTTCGAGTTTTATTCAAAAGAGGAGACATGTTAATGTGTTGCCATTTCGCAGTCCGTTGTGAGTCTCAAGAGGTTCAGATGTATCTAAAAGGATTATTATTTTGTATCATTATCTATCCTCTCTGATGAAGACGTTCCCAAGATTTTCACGCTTCTCTCTGTCTACTGTTATTCATTGCCATAAATTTCCGCCGAATTTGACGTTTTCATTAGTCTAGCGAGTTTTTGGGTGCCTCTTAATCCCCATGAGTATTGCCTGCCCAACATAAATGCGGCAAGATTGGAACTAAAACCCGCCCCGCCCGCACCCGGCGGTAACCCCTCGCCCTGTAATTCAGTACAATTTTGTATTTGCTCGGGAGCTGTGACATCTTGATTACCAATATACACTGAATTATTATGTCCAAAACAACCAAAACAGTCCGGGGTGGTGCAAGAACAATTGCCAATGAAGTATTAAAGTTTTGCGAAGCTGAAAAAGCAAATAATGGACCGATATTACCGTATGACAGATAGAGCGGCCGCCGCGGAGCGCGCTGTTACCCGTCCAAATTTATATTGAAGGCTCTGACACTGGTCACCGGACATTCAGTACATTATGTATTGTGTAATAAATTTACAACCTGGCAACTTCTGTTTCGCTACAGGGTGCTACACTTTAGGTGGCACTCTAGTGAGTACCACCTAAAGTTTAATTAATTAATATAAATTAACTTTGTTTAAACCACTTATTTATTGAAAAAAATCAACATGTTTCAAAGCCAATGGCTTCTTCATCAGGAAAACAAATATAATATTTAAAAATCGAAGTATAGATCAAAAGTTATATATGGAAAATAATAATATAAAGTACCTAATTAATATGAAAATAAATTTAAAAGATAACTATTTGCAAAAAGGACCTGATTATTTATAATATTCAATTTACTATTTACACTCTTTCTTATTTCCAAAATTTCTAATTTATCAAATTGTGATTCTGTATAATTTGTATGTAAAATTTGTAAACCCTTATTAATATCAAAAGAATGACCCGTAGCCAAAAGATGGTTAGCAAATTCAGAATAATTATTACTATTTAAACATCTTAAGTGTTCTTTAATTCTAATTTCAAAATTTCTACCTAAAGTTTAGATTCATCCAGCGACAGTCCATCTTTCCAGCGATGTGCCCTGCCGATGCACATATCATTTTCATGGCGTATTCAATTATATGGTTCGTTCCCTTTATCCTGTGTGACGCCCAACATACAGCAGTGTGTTACTCAAAGTTTTGGAATTCTCTTTTGTGTAGGGTCCATGTTTCGCAGCCGCGCGTGAGCACTGGAAGTATGCATTGGCTGAACTTTTCGTTTCAGACACAGTAGAAGATTACTTCGAAAATAATATTCCGACATTCGAATGTGCGCCAGTCCAACGCCGGCCATGTAAATTTGTTGTATTGTTATTTTACAGTATTGCCGAATACAATCGTGGGATTTTATTATTACTGTAAAATTGTAATATTTTTTATGGTTTTATGGTTACAGCCGACAAATTATTATGTCGTACATATTTAGGAACAAATATATAATAAGATTTAAAAAAAACTAACCCACAAAAACCAAATTTTTATTATATTCCCTTTCTAATTGAATCAGGTTTCGTGCCTACTGCGCGCGTCGTGGTCATTACTTATTTAAAAGATTTCAGTTTGAAAAACTATTACAATTTCGAAAAATCCAAAATTATATTATAATTATTACATTTTTTAAATGAAAATTTGTTAGATCATTTTTATCGTCACCACGAGTCTGTCTGCAAAGTTTCAGCTCGATTGGATCACGGGAAAAGGGTAAAAATCGATCCAAAGTTTTTCCGACACACAACAAACCGCAGACGCTACGAGTTAAAAGAAAGGGAGTAAAAATTAAAAAAAAAATTAACCCATAAAAACCAAGTTTTTATTTTATGCTTATTTTATCAGGTTTCGTGTCTACCAGACGCGTCGATGTATTTTCATACAACTTAGTCAGTTGTATGAAAAAACCATTAAAAATTTGAAAATTCCAAAATTGTACTATAATTATAATTTTTTTTAACAAAAATTCAATAGATCTTTTAAATCGTCGCCACGAGTCTGCTTGCAAAGTTTCAGCACGATTGGATCACGAATTAAAAATCGACCCAAAGTTTTTTTCGTCAATCAAGCAAACAGACGCCACGAGTTAAAATAAAGGGAGTAATAAGAACAAACATGGCACATCATTCTGATCAATTAACTAGTTAACTAGAATTAATATTAAATTCATCTCACAATTCGCGTTCAAATATACGTGGTAGTAATGAAGGGAAACATATTTAACGCTCGAATATTCATCAAGATGTGTTTACCGCAATGTAGACGTAACAACACAAGTCGGGCGCTCAGATCAATGGGTTTCGCAGAATCAGCGCCGAGTGCAGACGCACACGTGTCAGTTAACCGTGACAATTAGTAAGAATGCATTTAATCGCATGAAGTTTTGTATAGCGGTAAAACAAAAGTGTTCATATTTATTGATTTAATGTTTTTGTGATAATAATTTGAATAATATATTAGATTTTTAGATTGGATTGTGAGATATATGAGACGACGTGTGTTCTAAGATGATCAAAGAGTACGTCCGTCCGTAAGAAACGTAATCTCGTTTGGCACGTACGACGCAGGTACATTCTAATATAGTGTGTTGAGTGAGCCTAACAGATGCAGATACTGCTAGTGATGACGTATGGAGTGGAGACAATGGCCCTTACAAAAAAAAGTAGAAAATCTCAAACGCACGCAACGATCCATGGAGAGATCCATGCTTGGAGTAAACCTAAGAATTAGAAATGACGAAATTAGGCGCAGAACTAGAGTACAGAACTAGAAGCTAAAATGGCAATGGGCAGGATATGTTGCAAGGCTGGATGCTACAAGATGGCCTCCCAGAGTTCTGAAATGGAGACCTTGGGAGAATAAAAGAGGCATCGGAAGATCTCAAAAGAGATGGACCGATGATATTGCCGCTGTGGGGGGAAAGAAATAGCTACAATTAGCAAACAACAAGGATGGATGGAAAGAAAAGGGAGAGGCCTATATCCAGCAGTGGAGAGATGAAGGCTGATGAGATGAGATGAGAAGAAGAAGAAGATGAAGGAAGAAGAAGAAGAAGAAGTTGAGTGAGCGTTTACCTAGTGCATGTGTGTTTGACAAGCAAATGCAAAATAGGCGGAGACACAGGATGTTAAGTAATACTAATGTTAAGTAATAAGATTTACAAACGTCGGTTTATTGATACACAGTTAGAATAAAGGTTTGTCGCAAAGTACAATACCGCACCGAGCTCCTGATTGGTCGATGCCGCTCAATGTGTGCGAAGATTAACTAAGCTTGAAAAAAAGGTTTTATTTTTTACATAAGTATTTTTAATTATTTAAAAATTCTCCTTTACTGCGTGTATTTAAAATGATTCGCATTATATTTTGCTTTACTATAAGATAATCGTGTTTTTATAGAGAGCGGGCGGACATTCGTGGCGCAAATTAAAAAAAAACTACATTTAATATTAAATTTTTTTATGCTTTTACTTTATTTTGTAAATAGAATATAAATGAACATGTATTTTTATTATAAAAAAGAAGTATGATAATGATGTTAACCATTTTTTTCTTCATTTAAATTCTAAAAATAACAATAATTCAAGTAAACTAAACAATTGTCACAATTGTGATATATTATTTTAATTTGAGATATCAGTTGTATTGATCCATCATATAAAAATAATTTCGTCTACATAAATATGACATCGAAAATGATCACAGGGCGCCGGTTTCGGTCACTGCATTATTAAACTTACCCGTGCACACGGGAGGCCAACCATCGATCCGCCTGACAATAATTCCAGTATAAATATACTACCAAGCGCGTAGTTTTTGAAAGTACAATAACCTCATTTCTATTTACGCCTGAAAATTATGTGTGGTATACAATATATTTCAAATGGCTGCCTCTGCTTGTCACGCTGTTATACAGTTAAATTTCAACAGGTTAACGACGTCTAATATAGGTTTCTGGTATTTCAGAAACACTGTCACACGATTTGCCTTCTATAAACCCCCGTCTTCCATCTTTTTTTCTCTCGAGCATAAGTCGGAGAAGGTGATCTTTCCCCAGGTAGAACAAATAAGAAACCTTCTTCATTAAGGAAACACATTTTTATTGTGAAGTTGCAATTTTAAAACAAACTTCTGTGTTTTTTTTTCAGAATATATTTTATTATTAAAACAAATTTTTATTAATCAATTAGAAAAGACATACAGAAAAATCAAATCAATGAAAAAATATTTAATCTGCTACCGGCATTTGAACTAATGGACCTCCACTCTATCCGGAAATAGTGAGTTATTCAATTTCGCTACAGCAGCCTAGTACATTGGCATTTAATTCCGGCGTCCTCTAGCGGTAGATACACAAAGTAATTTGTGACTATCGCATTATATACAAAGTGGAGGAATGCTAAAAAAATTGAATAATATGCGTCTTAATCAATTAATAAAAAGGGATTAGGTACATATAAAGTCAAAAAATTGACGTCAATATACTAATTTGCTCTAACAAAAGTTGATAACGCGCCATTCCCGGATAGAGTGACGGTTCGTTGGTTCGAATCCCGGTAGCAGCTATAATATTTTTTCTTTGACATGATTTTTCTGTCCTTTCAAATTGATTATTAAATTTGTTTTAAACCTTATTCACTTTATCATTCGATGTTTTTTCTATTTCTCTAGGTCGACCACAATCAAAAGACCATTCCCTAGCTTTGTCCGGCAAGAAGAAAGCGGGAGGAATGTTGCTTGGCAAGTCCGTATTACAAGCCTCAATATGATATTCCAAATAAATATATATTTTTTACTTCTTCTTCAAATATAGCAAATTTATTTTGTGGTAACATAATTATAATAGATATAAATTAACTTTGTTAAAACCACTTATTTATTGAAAAAAATTCAACATGTTTCGAAGCAAATGACCTCTTCGTCAGGATAACAAAAAAAATATTGTTATATAATAATTTTTAAATATTATTTTTGTAATCCTGACGAAGAAGCCATTGGCTTCGAAACATGTTGAATTTTTTTCAATAAATAAGTGGTTTTAACAAAGTTAATATATATCAAATATATTTTTTAGTTTAAAAAGGTTACTTACTTTACAAGAAAAACTTATTTTGCGTTAATTTTTTGCATCGTAACAACGCACATATTTTTGCGCATATTCTTTTGAATGCGGTCCAGCTATAGTTAAATCGTTGTAAAGAAACAGTAAATCAGCAGTCAGTCGCCTACAACGTGTATACATGTATATTTGTAGCGCGCTGATAAACTGACGAAAAAATCAGAAATGTTGTGAGCCCCTAACAAATGTTATTACGGAATGAAATTGGTTTAGGGGGGCAGAACGGAGGGTGGGGAAGGGGGGAGGGGGACTGGCAGGTGGCGGCAGTTGCGCCACACGCTTCGACTTATCGGTCAGTTCTGTGCAAGGTGAGTCGCGCGTGCATGGGAGCGTAGGTGGCGTCTGTCACTGTGCACACTACAACATCAACAGGTCGGCATCAACAAACTGACCATGTGATCGTAGCTGTGCGACGCCAGGGGTCAGATAATGCATTAATTTCTCCGTATTATGTGGTTAATATTTTGATAATATAGAATATATATATATATATATATATATATATATATATATTCTATACATATATATATTATAATACAGGGTTATTTGGAAAACATTAATAACCTCGCAGGACTATATTCCTGCCTTGATTATGAGTCGAAAATGTTCAAGCTATTATGACCTAACATCAATAGTTATGGAGATATGCGACATCAAAGTTTGCATTTTTTTTTTCAATATTTCTGACTTATTTTTTGCAAAACGTTGCACTGTCATTACAGTTACTTACATCAAATATGAAAAGTTCATTCCCTTTAATACAAGTCAAATAAAATAATAAATTTCGATACACCTTCGAATTCCAATTGGAAATTTTTCATGGTTTTTACTGACAAGTTAAAAATATTTTTTGTTAATTTATTAACTTATTAACTTAACGTTAAAAAAAATAATTTATTAACTTAACATGTTAGTACCTACAAACTATTTGATCTTAATATAACAGTGTTTATGTCGGTGCAATGCTTGCCATGGGTCTATTTCGTGGAAACTAGAAATTTTTTGGAGGTTCATTCGTACATCTTGCTGATGTATTTTTGTCTTGGTCTTTCTCTCTGTCTTTTACCCTAATTAAATTTCTGAGATATATATGTTGAGTTTTGTTTCAGCCTTCCCATGTTTTTTTTACCTTCATTACATTTCTGAAGTGAAATGATTACAATACTAACGAAGATTCCAGAACGGCCTAGCATAATCTGCGGCTTACGAGAAACATCTCCAAAAGTCTGGAGACCACGAGGAAGTTCTCGTTAATGCTGAAAACGTCTGGGAATTTCGATATCAGCATTATCGAATATAAATACGGCACACGGGAGTAAAGACGAGTTCAGTTGTTTTCCGTGCGCGTTGACAGCGATAATAGAAGCGAAGGAAGTCGCGAGCTGTGGGTCAGGCTGGCCAAGCGAGCGGTAGCGGTGAGTTGCGAGAGGCCAGTGGTGCCAAGCGAGCGGTAATTCGACAGCGATATTTCGGAAAGTTCTTACGCAGTGAAATAAACTGAAGCGAAATTAATAAGTGCGGAAATTGGATGGAATACTCTAGTGAATAGTGAATAAAGTAAAAGCTAGTTAAAGCAAATATAAAGTGTCTATTTACGAGTGATAAATTTGCGAAACAGTTTAATTTAAGGAAAAGCGTTACATTTATTAGAGATAATTGACTTTGTATGTTTGAATAATTAATTATTCAGTAATCAATAAATCCATTATTAAATTCCAGCGTTTTCATTAATTCCTCCTGCAGCCACGATACGTGACAATATCTTTTTTTTTTTTTTTTTTTTTTTTTTTTTATCTATTACGAAACTCTTTTGTAGTCTATTTGATCGTAACATAACAATGTTCATGTCGGTGCAATGCTTGCCATGCGTCTATTTCGTGGAAACTAGAAGTTCTTTGGAGGTTCATTCTTACATCTTGCTGATGTATTTTTGTCTTAGTCTTTTTCTCTGTCTTTTACCCTAATCTAATTTCCGGGATATGTGTGTTGAGTTTTGTTTAGCCTTCCCAAGTTTTTTTTACCTTTTTACATTTCTGAGGTGTCTAAAAATCTCCCATTCTCTCGATTGATTTGTTTTTCGGTTTTATCTATTAAGAAATTCTTTTGTAGTATTCTATAAACATATTCCACCCCCTACCCCCACTATTGGCACTCCGTCTTTTCACCTATCACACTAGTATATAACTATATATACTAGTGTGATAGGTGAAATAATATATATTGTATAATATATAAGCACATCATTTTTGTATGTTAGGTAGTTAAAATTCTCCCTGAAGAAGCTACGGTCGTAGCGAAACCCGGTTGGATTTGAAAATAAATATAAGTGGTGTTAAACTAAGTAACTTTTATTTATATAAATTAATAACATATTCGTTTTTAATTCTTTCAGTTTACACATCTCCTTTTTTCAAATGCTTAAATTCAATGCTACCAACCTATTTTTATTTTGTTTAAGCAATTCAAATATTATTTTTTTTACACTGTTATGTTATTACATTGTTTTATTATGTTATACTAATAAATTTTTTAATATTTCAACGGAATTTTTATATCTGTTTCATAAATATTAACGCCCATAAAGCTGCAAGTTGATATAGATATATATGACCCCAAACTTGGTCCTAAGGAAGCCAGGAAAAGTACTCAGAATATTTTTTTCTAGACTTTGACGCATAATGCAGCTGAAATATAGAACTATGGATTATTCACTACCACAGATAGAGATTG